>JAXCGZ010000345.1:70000-72500 GCA_037179515.1 Halocaridina rubra
TTTTTAGAGGTGTTATTCCAGTTTTGCAGATTATAATCATGTGTAAAAAACGAACTAGGTATATATATATATATATATATATATATATATATATATATATATATATATATATATATATATATATATATATATATATATATATATATATATATATATATATATATATATATCTGCCAACTCTGAAAGTAAAGAGCAGAGGCCAGAGTTAAGGATGCTTGGGGTCCATCCTCCAGCAACTCTGGAAACTTCGCAGAGATACTGAATCTTTCTGGTGAATATAAACTAAAGGCGGATATTAGATATCATATATAACCTCCATCCACTACTAAATAGAGAATCATTTGACAATATAAAAAGCTATACGAGACGTTATGAATTCTCATAAATTTTCCGACTTATTATATAGTTTCAACAATAATGAAAAAGTTATTGTAAGAACTTTGGAAAAATTATACAAGAAAATTGCAAATGCAAAAACAGCAGTCATATTCAACAAACTAATTATACAAGAAAATCTACTGCCAAAATATATATACAGTGTTCCCCCCCTCATTGCGTAGTTCAGTTCCGGGACCCGGCGCGAACCAGAAAAACTGCGGAGTAGGATCAGCCTATATGTACATAGATATTTTAATTTATTTTTATGTTTACACTGTATAAACCTTCCCTGTACTGTTAACAAACCACCCTTTACTTCATAAATAACAGCATGCAACGTAAATTTACATGAAAGTGGTAGATAAAATTACGGTGAATGAAGTGGTAATTACATGACATACTCATGTTCATAGGTAGTTTACGATTATATTTACGTTTACAATGTATAAACCCTCCCTGTACTGTTAAGCCACTATTTACTTCTTAAATAACAGCATGCAACGTAAATTTATATGAAAGTGATAGATAAAATTACGGTGAATGAAGTGGTAATTACGTGGCATACTCATGTACATAGGTATTTTACAATTACTTTTATGTTTACGTACTGTATAAACCCTCCCTGCACTGTTAAAAAAACACCCTTTACATTATAAATAACAGCAAGCAATGTAAATTTACATGAAAGTAATAGATAAAATTACGGTGAATGAAGTGGTAATTACATGACATACTCATGTACATAGGTATTTTACAATTATTTTTATGTTTCCGTACTGTATAAACCCTCCCTGCACTGTTAAAAAAACATCCTTTACGTTATAAATAACAGCCATCAACATAAATTTACATGAAAGTGGTAGATAAAATTACGGTGAATGAAGTGGTAATTACATGACATACTCATGTACATAGGTATTTTACAATTATTTTTACGTTTACACTGTTAAAAAACCACCCTTTTCTTCATAAATAACAGCATGCAACGTAAATTTATATGAAAGTGATAGATAAAATTACGGTGAATGAAGTGGTAATTACATGACATACTCATGTACATAGGTATTTTACAATTATTTTTATGTTTACGTACTGTATGAACCCTTCCCTGCACTGTTAAAAAAACACCTTTTACATTATAAATAACAACAAGCAACGTAAATTTATATTTTCAATAAAAAAATGAAAATACTGAAAAGTTTTATTTTTTCAATATTTTAATATTTTTGCATATACCCATAAAATAAAATAATAATTTATCCAAAAAAAACCGCAATACAGTGAGAACGCGAACCAAGAGATGCGATACAGGGGGGGAACACTGTATGATATATATATATATATATATATATATATATATATATATATATATATATATATATATATATATATATATATATATATATATATATATATATACACACAGCAATCCCTCACTATTTCGCAGTTCACCTATCGCGGATTCACTGTATCGCGGATTTTCTTTGGGGGGAAAAAATATATTTAAGATTATTGTGACACCAGGATGGGACAGAAAATTATAAAATAAAACCGCCTTTATCAGGCTGTAAAGAGAAACAGAGATGGAGACTGTAATGACTTGTCAGATGTGAAGGGATTATAAAAGATGTGTAATGAATATCCAGCTCTCTGCTGGGTTTTAATATACCTCTGCAGTACTTTCATGATGTCTTTTCCAATAATTCTCCTTAGATATTATTATTATTATTGTTATTATTATTATTATTATTATTATTATTGGCAATAATAATTTTCCTTTGATGACGATTGTGGAGATTATTATTATTATTATTATTATTATTATTATTATTATTATTATTATTATTATTATTATTAAGGGCTTATCATTGTTTGTACATCTGTTGGTTTATTTACTTTAATAACTGTGTACAGTGCCCCTCCCTAGTTTGCTGGGACAAAGGGAGTGTGGGGGGTTGGGTAGAATAGAATGTTGGAGAGAGAGAGAGAGAGAATTTTTAATTAACTCTTGTTCATTCAACCAAAACTACATTATTTATTGTAAAATAAATGGTTTAATTACAAATTCGTAATAATAATGATAATAATAATAATGATAATAATAATAATAATAATAATAATA
>JAXCGZ010000345.1:77500-80876 GCA_037179515.1 Halocaridina rubra
ACTTTGATTGTGTATAGCATTTCTTAAACTTCAGAAATTTTAAAGTAATGTTCTTTACCATAATAATATGAAATTAGTTTGCCAATCATTAGTTAGTGATGGAAAGACTTTATGAAGAGACAAGGGTATAACAGGAAACTTGAGACCTGGTGTAGAAAGTTGACTTTGGTACTTTCAAGATGTTTGCTGGTATTTATGCATACACATGATCTTGATTTAGAATGATGAAAATCAGCATTTTACCATTGCTGATCCCAGCAAGAGAATGTAAAAAAAAAAAAAATACTAGTCTCCGTTTGAACCTGCTAGTTTTGTAAGATTGTATAATGTGGTAGGTCACAATATTTGGGGACTCTGTGTATTCTCTTTAGATAAGTGTTTAGGCATATCCTCTAATTTTTCGTTGTCTTGAAAAAGGTGCAGGAAAGTGAGCAAACACGAGAGAGGAATTTATCTTACAAACTATTTTTGAAGGTAACATGCATGTTTGTTGAAATTCATGGAGTATGATTGCAGTTTTGCAGTCATCCTGCTCTCAAGGGACCTTTTCCTTTAAGAATTCAAAATGAAATTATAGTTGATCTTGCTTCAAGTTTTTTATTTTATTACAGCTTTTATCGTAGTTTTGTACTGTCCTTCCCCTGTGACACATAATGAATATATAGTTATGACTTAACTACACTTATTTTTAAATATGTAGGTGGGCTATCATACTGTAGTACATGTAGTTTAAACAAATATTTCAGGAAAGATTTTACTTCATCAGGAGTAGCATATTATTGAAGTTGAGACCTTCTCTTATAAAATCTAAATATTAGATCTGTCTTATATATTTCATATTTATGTGAGTTGGTATTTATTACTTTATTTTTGTATCATTATTTAGAAATAAGACTCATTATTCATATAATATTTATATGAATGATATAATTGTTTATTATTAGTATCATGACATCCGTTACATAAATATATAGTTTTGGGGTTTGAATTAATTTTGTGTTTAGAGTATATTATATATGAATTAGCAAGATTTCATGATATTGCTTTGAATTTCTGCAGATTGGAATTTTTTTTTATTTTGTTGGGAAAATGTATCTTGCTACTATATTCGGGAACCCAAGTACAGCCTATTTTTATTCATATAATATTATGAATTAGGGGTTGCTATTAATGCATATTTATATTTAAAGTGCCTAGTGTACTTTGTATGTAGTTTTTTATGAGTGTATTAGAATTCCTTTTACTCTTTTTCAGCTTGCATTGGGAGTCTTGGGCTGTCGCTGATTCTCTTAGGCATTTTGACTGTTTTGCTCTTTGACCCTATTATAAACTCCTTTGTCTTTAAGGTAAGTTTGTATGACCACCTTTTTAAATGACCCATAGGTGGGAGGATTTTTTTTTTTTTTTTCCCACAATTGAGGCTTGGTGCTTTGTTAAACCATTTGGGTAAACAATTTTCCTCTTGATGTAATCCTGTCTTGTGAAGATACTATTGCAACCTTGATACTATACTTTTGATTGCTTGGTCATGTTACCTGCAAATTTGACAGGCTCTGCTGGAGAGGAAAGTACAAATGGGGTTTATTTCCAGCCCCTTAGCTTCTCTTCATTTCCTCAACTTTTATGGCATTCAGGGTAACACCCTAGGAAAAAGAAAGTGCAGAGTAAAAAAGACATAAAATGAACATTGGAATAGGAGTCACTCATCTTGCAATATGAGATTCAGTAATTATATTGTAAACAATAGTCGTCTAGACAAAATGATAAGATATGATGCTAGGAGCTAAGGTGAAGGTTGTAACAGTATCTAATGGAAAGTTAAATTATGCTATATGCATGACAGTTCAGCAGACCGTAGATACATGTAAGCAGTACAAATACTCACTATCCAGTATGAGGGGATTTGACTCTTAAGATGTTTGCAGATACATATTGAAATATCAGAACTCTTGAATTAATTGTATAAATCCATTGACTTCAAATAATTGTTTTCTCAAAAGTGTCAGGGAAAAATCATATGTTGTGTTTATAATTGGATAACTACCACTTTCATATGGAGAAATTTTCTCATTTCATATATATATATATATATATATATATATATATATATATATATATATATATATATATATATATATATATATATATATATATATATATATATATATATATATATAGTGTTGCCTCACTTATCGCGGTAGTTCGGTTCCGGGACCCGGCGCAAACCAGGAAATCCGCGAAGTAGGATCCACCTATATGTACATAGATATTTTAATATGTTTTTACGTTTACACGGTATAAACCCTCCCTGCACTGTTAAAAAAACACCCTTTACATTCTAAATAACAGCAAGCAACGTAAAGTTTTATGAAAGTGATTGATAAAATTACAGTGAATGAGGTGATAATGACCTGACATACATACTCATTTACAATTATTTTTTCGTTTACGTACTGTATAACCCCCCCCCTGCAGTGTTAATAAAAACACCCTTAACATTATAGATAACAGCAAGCAACGTAAATTTTTATGAAAGTTTTAGGAAAACTTACCGTGAATGTGATGATGACGTGACATACATACTCATTTACAATTATTTTTTCGTTTACGTACTGTATAAACCCTCCCTGCACTTAAAAAAACACCCTTTACATTATAAATAACAGCAAGCAACGTAAATTTTTATGAAAGTGATAGATAAAATTACGGTGAATGAGGTGATAATGACATGACATACATACTCATTTACAATTATTTTTTCGTTTACGTACTGTATAAACCCTCCCTGCGCTGTTAAAAAAAACACCCTTTACATTATAAATAACAGCAATCAACGTAAATTTTTATGAAAGTGACAGATAAAATTACGGTGAATGAGGTTATAATGACGTGACATAAATACTCATTTACAATTATTTTTTCGTTTACGTACTGTATAAACCCTCCCTGCACTGTTAAAAAAAACACCCTTTGCATTATAAATAAGAGCAAGCAACGTAAATTTTTATGAACGTGATAGATAAAATTACGGTGAATGAGGTGGTAATGACGTGACATACATACTCATTTACAATTATTTTTTCGTTTACGTACTGTATAAACCCTCCCTGTACTGTTAAAAAAACACCCTTTACATTATAAATAACAGAAAGCAACGTTAATTTTTATGAAAGTTATAGATAAAATTACGATGAATGAGGTGATGATGACATGACACATACTCATTTACAATTATTTTTTCGTTTACGAACTGTATAAACCCTCCCTGCACTGTTAAAAAAACACCCTTTACATTATAAATAACAGCACGCAACGTGAATTTCAATAATTAAATGAAAATACCGAAAAAAAAAGTTTCAATATTTTAATATTTTTG
>JAXCGZ010000346.1:27500-80748 GCA_037179515.1 Halocaridina rubra
GGACAAAACAGAATACATGCAGATGGGAGAACAAGATGATTACAGTCAATTGTACTTGGCACAGGAGAGGTTGATAAAGGTGGAGGCTTCCAGGTACCTGGGGTCAAATCTGGTGCAGGATGGTGAACTGGATAGAGAAATAAATGGGAGGATACAAGCAGGATGGAAAACTTGGAGAAAATGCTCTGGACTGATATGTGAGAAAAAGGTTAGTGCAAGAGTGAAAGGCATGATATATCGTGCAGTGGTAAGGCCAGCGATGATATATGGCTTATAGACGTGGCCTGTTAAGAAAGAACAAGAAAGAAAGATGGAAGTGGCAGAGATGAGAATGGTGAGATGAATGTTGGGAGTGACGAGGAAGGATAGGATCAGGAACGAGAGAATTAGAGGGACAGCCAAGGTGACACAAGTGGGAAAGAAGATGCAAGAAAGAAGGCTTCAGTGGTATGGACATTGTATGAGGAGAGATGAAGATTGAATTGGAAGAAGGATGATTGAGCTAGAGGTGGAGGGAGTGTGAGGAAAAGGGAGACCACGTGAGTAGAAGAGTTATCTACTATCCCGTCAACTCAGAGATGTCCGACGATACATGCAAATAGCTCCAGGCATTTCCTACATACTTTGTATCATTTTTCGAAATCCTACTCTTACTAACATAACTCTAGCCTTATTTCTAATGATGCTAAGATATATATATATATATATATATATATATATATATATATATATATATATATATATATATATATATATATATATATATATATATATATATATATATATATATATATATATATATATATCATAGTGACAGTGTGATAATATATACAATAAGTAAGGCATATAATGACTGTGGCAGAGTGTTTTGCTCCAAGTCACCAGAGGTATTTATAGATGCCTTATTAGTGATTATGTTGTCTTTTAACTGCCTTTTTTTTCTCTAACTAAAAAAAAATCTCACTCCTTGCATTTTGCAGATTATGATTATTTACAGTTTTTATTTCAGTATATCGCTAATTTTCAATATATCTTGTTTAATATTTTTGTACGTGTAAAAAGCATAATCTTAATAATAAAATCTCCCTCCTATTCCTCTGTTTTCTGCTTTTTCTTTTTTCTCATGAACAATACCATAATCCTAGCGAGTCTGTCAGATACGTTGTTTACACAAATTTTTTTTATTATAAAATTGCTTTGCATAGATATATTGTTCTATTATAAATTTTGCTCATGCTAATAATTTTGTTATAAATTTGACCATGATGATATGTCATTAGCCTTGTCTAGATACATGTGAGAGTTGAGGTATAATTACTTATTTGTTTCTAATAGTTTATTCTGATTGCTTTCTGTGGAGTAAGGAGGTTGCTAAGTTTCTGTTTTACTAAGGGGACTCAAAGTACTGAACTCGGTTAAGAGCTCACAAACATGACATTTATTAATTTTGCAAATTACCCGTGCAACCACTACTCATTTAAATGAAACTCAGAAATCAACTTTCTTTTAATTTTGGAAATGCAATGCCACATAAAAAATTTAATAAATTTTTAGAGAGCCGGAACGAATTCAAAATTTACATTTATGAAATGCTGCCTCGAATCCCGGAGGTGGTATGCACGATTTCAATTCCCGTCACCACAAACGGATGCCAAGACTTTTTTCCTTAACTTGACAATCACCTCTGTCACACAGGCAGAGTAGAATAGAGGACACTGCAATTTCAGAAAACAGAAATGAAACATTGTTAATAATAAGAAAACAGAAGTCATGAACACACAAATGATGAGTTTCCAATATTATTCTACTGGATGAAAATATAGTGGTTAGTCGCAGCTAACCAGAAATATTTACACTACCGCAAGAGCATACAAAACCATGAATTATTTGCCGGCATTAGCTAAAAACGATTTATTAACAATAAATGAAGGAAAAGCTAGACAAATAGAGTACAGTATGTATTCCTTATATTGTGGGTAACCATAGAAGTTTGCAATGCCAATAGGGCAAAATTACTTATCAATTATTTGCAATTGATATGGCAAAACAGTTTATTCACAGTAAAGGGAGAATCTACAAGATAAATGCAGTATTCATACAATTTTGGTTAGCAAGATATATTTGTTATGCAAAAAGGGCAAAACCACTTTTTGAAGTATTTGTAACTTATAACTCAAAACACTTTATCCCCAATATTTGAAGAATCAGCAAGATAAATACAGAGTGTATTAATGAAATTGTGGTTAACAAGAAACATTTGCAAAGTCAACAGGGTAAAATTATTTATTACTTATTTGAGGTTTATAGAATAAACACTTTAGTTAAATTTCTATTTATTTCCAATTTACATAGTAATTTCTTAGGAAAAAGGTATAGATTGTTACGTGGTAATAAGCAATCTTCTGAGGATGAGATTTTAGTTTGGCACATTCAGTGAAAGCAATTTCTTATCAATGTATATCGGCGATAATTTGCAGGTCAAGGAATTAAGCTCGGCAAATGTGATTCCAGTTAGGTAATCAACAAAAGTTCGTTTTGTATGGGAATGGAATCTGAGAAAATTTTCTTAGGATCTGACAAGTAAAGGGTTTGACCAGTAGAGAATTAACCAGTTTCTCGAATTCATAATTTGCTTGACTAATGAGCTTTACCATACACTATCTCTCACCTTCTTTGTACCAGATGAATTCCTGTGAAGATACCATGTAAATAAGGTTAGAAGTAAGCTTGAATGCTGAGGCGAGATCTGGATTCTGGGATGTTTGGCCACCAAATGAGGACGATTTAATGTCCCTCCTGTTGACGTCATCTGTGGGATATATAGCCAGAGAAGTAGCTTGTTCATACAAAATTCGAGGGATACTGTAGTGGTGGTCCCTAGCAGGCATTTATGGCAGAGATGCAAGGGAGAGACAGTATTTTAGGTGCAACAAGCGGAAGCGAATAAAAAAAACAAGGAATATTATGGGCAAAATAGGTTACAGGCGAACAATCTCTACAACGTTCTTTGCATTGCAGGAGACGGAATTTTAACTATTCAAAAAAAAAGAGCTACTGAAATGTATCTAGACAGGCTAATGACATATCAGCAAGGTCAAATTTATAACAAAATTATCAGCAAGAGCGATTTTTATAAGATAAAAAAAATTATCCGCAAGAGCTATTTTATCATAAGAAAATTGTGTAAACAACGTATCTAACAGACTCGCTAGGGTTATGATACTGTTCATTAGAAACAAAAACAAAAGAAAAGGCAGAAAACGGAGAAATAGAAGGGAAATTTTTATATTGGGGTCATGCTTTCTACACATACAAGAATATTAAATAAGATATATTTATAATTAGCTATAAGCTGAAATATAAATTGCAAATAATCATAATCTGCAAAATGAAAGGGGTGAGAATTATTTTAGTAAGAAAAGAAAAGACAGTTAATAGTTGCAAAATTAGCGAATAAGGCATCTACTACAGCCTCTGGTGACTATGAGCAAAACACTGTGTCATAAAAGGTCTTTCTCTAGAATATTGAATTAACAAAATTCTACTACAGAAGTCGAAAAAAGAACAGAGGATGTTATAGTGATATCAGTGTTATTATAAGGGATGACAGATCCTTCTAGAGGAAAAGAACAAATGAACAAAAAAAATGGAATCCACCACTGTAACACTATCAGTAAAGTGAACAATTCTTATTTTAAAAACATTAAATGACATGCAAAACATAAAAGGAATGTGATCAAATTCAAATTTCAAGAAAATTAATATCACAATCAAATATCAGAGAATATCAATATTTAAGTCTAAGAATTCTTCACACGCAATAAGGCAATAAAATAATATACAAAAAATACCATATACGTAAAAGGGAAATTTTGAACCAAGTCGTCATTAACAGTGGCCACTGGATTTAAAAGAGCTTCAGCTATTCAACACTAAACTAAAAGTTTCTGCCATGTTCTGGCTTTCAGAGTCCCACTAAGGGAAATAAAAAACTACAATCAAAGATATATTCTTCATCTTCTTCGTCTTCCATTAGGAATAACGTTAATACACATGGATACGTTCCACAAAAGTGCATAAACACACTATAATAAAGGAAACTAAGAAAAACCCACTTTACACGTACGAATTGAAGTATGTTTGTAAGCTAAAATAATCAAGTACAGCAGTAAAGACATAAAAGATAAACATAGAAATAAACAACACATCAGAGAAGTAATATTTACAGACTAGTCAAAATGAGGCTAAAAGCACCAGTCTCTTCATTTTAGGGTAACAACCGTCGACTTAGTAGATCAGCGAGGTCATTTTCCTTTCCATCAACATGTTGGGCAATGAATTTGAAAAAACTCAGGTAAAGTGCATTCCTTTACAGGCGAGGATTCAGCTTGTCTGCAATCTGTAAATACAGGAGAGGACAGTGGCATGTTCTCAGTGTAAAATGTTGGCCATACAGATGGACTTCAAGTTTCTTTATGGCCCAATATGCGGCCAGCACTTCCTTCTCCTCGGTGGAGTAATTTCGCTCTTCTGGGCAAAGTCTGCAGCTTGCATATTGAACTGGGGCTACATTTGCTGAGTTGTCCGAAAGGGCTTGCAAGAGCATGGTGCCCAGGCATTCTTCTGAGGCGTCGGTCTGCAAAATAAAGTGAAAATCAGGGTTTACCAGTTGTAATACTGGTTCACCCACCAATGCCTCTAGGAGCTTGAAAAATGCTCTCTCCGCCTCGTCTGTCCATTGCACAGGGGAGGTTTTATCTCGATTTGAGGAGGTCATTTGCTGCAAAGGGGCAGCGACAGAAATAAAGTGTTGAATGAACCATTGGTAATAGCCGACACTACCCAGGAATGATCTCAGTTGAGTGTCCTGTAAAGGGGACATAACTCCTTCTCCGACCAACTAGCCAAGATACAGCAATTGTGTGAAACCAATTTCGCATTTGGAAGGCTTTAAATGAAGTCCATGCTGGTTCAGACGAGTGAGAATTCTGCGAATAGTTGTGAGGTGCGATGACCAATTCTGAGAATGCAACAGGATGTTGTCTATAAAGCATGTAATATTGTAGAAGTTCTGCAATACTGTCCTCATGAGTCGACTGAAGCAGCCAGGGGCATTCACCATATCAAAAGGCATGACCCTGAACTGGTACAGACAGTATCTTGTGGAAAAGGCTGTTAGAGGCTTGGTAGTCTCACTCAGTAGGACTTGCAAACATCCACTGGCCAGATGCAATTTGGACAGGTAGCGGGCTTGGGAGAGTAATGAGAAAATATGCTCGGCATCGGCAATGGGCTCTCCATCAAAGATGGTACGGGAGTTAAGCTTACGACAGCCAAGGCAGAACCTGTGACTGCCATCTCGCTTATGCACTGCCAGAAATGGCAAACACGAAATCAAAATGCTGTTTTCAACTATTCTGAGGCAGACCCTAGTGTTAAGATCTTCCTTCAGTTATATGGACAGCTGGTGGGGAAGGCCATAGGAATGCCGAAATTGCTCTGGGTCAGTCAATCTGACATGATGCACAGGGTAGCGGTATTGCCTGGGAGGTTGTTGAAGATGTTCTCATAGTTCTATAATAGCTTGTTCAGCTGTTCCAATTGAATCGGTTGCAGTCTGGAGTTTATAATGCAATTACTCACACTCTCCTTTCGTTGTGTGGGAATGGCAGGATCCTTACCATCATCAAAAGTTAAGGTTACGTCTTCAAGTGCAAGGACGGTGGCTGCGGCCAGAGGAGCTTCTTCCGAAAAACTCCACTCCAGTAATTCTGTCTCTACCGCAAGGGAGGAGTACTCCAATATAGGTGGTAAGGGGTGGCTATAATGGAGCACCTGTGTTGATGCAGCTTCAGAGGTAATGTTGATGCTGAGGGCACCAATAGGGGTTGCTGAGAGTGCCAGCACAGAATCCATGTGGGCCTCCAGATCCTCATGATACAACCTTAGCTGGTTAATGTGGTATTTCTAGTTACTGCCATCAACATTTAACATGTAATTATCGGAGGTCACACAGTGTACCACAGTGTACATCCTTTCCAGCGTAGCATTAGCTTGCAAGTATCTGTTAGAAGAAGTAACAGAGATCGATCTCCGGGTGTCAGGGCACAACGCCCGGCACGCTTGTCAAAGAGGAGTTTGGCAGTTTGCTGGTGACCCTTAATGGCTAATTGTGGAGATTTCCAGGCCTTTTTGAGATGGAATGAAAACTTTAAAAATATACTCATGGATGTCCCTATCATCATCCTCGATGGTAGGTGAGTCCCAAAATTCTGCCAAGAATTTTACAGGGCCTCTGACCTTATGACCATAAATCAGCTCGAAAGGGAGTATCCAGTAGTGTCATGGAGCATGTCTCTGAAGGAGAAAAGTGCAGTGGCTACGTACTTGTCCCACTGAATGGGTATATCTATCACTAGCTTGAGCAAACATCGCTTCAATGTCCCGTTATAGCGTTTACATGCTCCATTTGAATGAGCGTGATAGACACTCATACGAATGTGTTTCATTTCTAAGTGGTTATGGAAAGCCTCAAAGTGCCTACATGTAAACTGACTTCCATTGTCAGAAGTGACTTGCTCAGGGAAGCCGACCCTGGAGCAGATTTAAAATATGGCCTGTAACTACTGCTTCGGTCATGATAGAAGATAGCGGCACTGCATCTGAGTACATTGTTGCCAGGTCGACATATACCAGGAGGAACTGTTTCCCTGTGAATGAAGATGAGTTAATAGGACCTAATATGTCAATAGCGACCTTGGAAAATGGCTCCTTTAAGATCTCAGTTATGCCATGGGGACTTTTGGTTCCAGTGCCATAGAGGTGGATTGATAGACAGTGTAGGAACCCACGTATCTGTCTACCTCATTGTACATGTTTGGCCATGCAATATCCTTCTGAAGGACATGACGAGTTTTTCCTTGGCCTCTGTATCTGCTCAGAGGTAAATGGTGTTCCACATACATAGCCTGGCAGCCCAACGAAGTGGGCACCACCAACTGTTTAAAGGTGTGGCTATCTTTATTCACATGCCTACGAAGGACTCCATCTTCAAGGGTGTAAGTGATCTGGCCTCCTCCTCTCAGCATAAAGCTTATTCCCTTGGTGGCCTGTTGCATCCAGCGTTTTAGGCTGGGGCAGTCCTGCTGCAGCTTGGCAAAGTCTGGACAGGACTGCATTGGCTCTAGCAATGCATCATCTGGTAAAGGAGAGGGAAACTCTCTGCGTTTCATATTACGGGTACTAACTGCAGCAGACTCAATGGAGTTAGTTAGAGACTCTTCCAAATCCTGGCATATAAGCCAGTAGTTGCTGCTTAAATGGCCTGCTGTGACTTTGCCCGAGGGATGTTCCACTGAAAAATGTCCTCATGGTAGAGGTCAACCTGGGAAATAGGAACTAGGTTCAGTACACGACCCAGCAAGACAGGGTACATAAGCCCAGTCAATGTCACAGCTGGGCCTTTTCCATTGTAGTATTTGCAATCCAGGCCAATGACACAGCAGCTTCCTATCTGAGGTTCGCCTTCAGCAACCCGCATTCGAACGACTTTGCCGGTGCAATCTTCATCCCTGACAAATCTCTCGTCAACAAATATACCACTGGCTCCTGTGTCAAGGGCTGTCTCAGCTTCCATACTATTAATGGTTCCTAGGTATTTTGGGATCATCTTGGGATCATCATGTTCAGAATTGCACATTGGCAAGTTTGTACGGTGGTTCCTCGGCGTTATCCTCAGTGGCCCTTTCTGGCCTTGTTTTTACAGCATGGGCTGAGTGAGTGGCCAGACAGTTATGCTGGCCATTGCTGTGAGAGGGAGTGTGGTGGCTCTTAGAGTTCGGCTGAAAATCTTGGGAAGGTGGAGCAGGGTAATTGCCCTTGCCTCTAAACTGCTGAGGCTTAGGTCTTACCAAGTCGTCCTTCTTGAGTGTGGGTGCATGGCCATAATAAGGCTTAGGAATTTGAGGAGGATGAGCTGGACGATTGAAGGTCTGAGAAGGGCACTTGTGCTTCCTGTTCCTGCGATATCCTTTCCGGTGAGAATCATGGATTGCTGCGGGGGAGATGGCACTCTTAGGACGAGCCTTGGGATCGGCCGTTCTTGCCCTCCTAAGATCACAGAGATGTACTCCAGGCTGGTTGTGCTGGAGGTACTCATCCACAGTGGCAAAACTTTTCTCTTAGTTGATCTCATCCTTAAGCTGAGTCCTTTCATATGCAACAATATCCATAGTGAGGTCATTGGCAATTGAATCAAACATCAAGAACGGACACCACTTCTCATGAGGACACTTTGCAACTTGCAACCAATCATTAAAGAGGCGAGCCTTGCATTTGCAAAGGTACTACAGTTCTCCTCCTTCAGTGGGACAGCGGAAAGAAACTTAGCACGATACTCAGCTGACAAACAGGTTTGCAAGGAATGGAGTGTGCTTTTAACACTCTTGTAGTCCCTAAGTTGCCCATGGTTGAGTTCACTGACCAAGGCGAGCAGACGGGGTGGCTTGGAGGCGAGCAACCAATGACTCTGCTTAGCCTCTCTGCCTTCGCTATAGGTTGTAAGACTTTCGAAAGAGCGGATGTAAGTATCGAGAGGCTGCATTCCGTCCTCCTCGTATTTCCATATTGGGGGGGCCTCTCACGAGGCTAGTCCCCATTTCCGTATGAAGCACCACTATCTGGGGTTCCTGCTCAAAGCCGAGTAAGTGCAAGCTCATGTTCATGTTGTTCTTGTGCCTGTACCTGGTCGTTATCATGTTGTGCTTGCTTGCTTTCTCGTTTCGCTTGTGCCTGCTTCTGCTCACATGCTTTCCTCTGCAGCTTGGCTCGGCGTTTAGTCATCTTGTTATGAGCCCACTCGAGGAATGTCGGTCCTGGGGAATAGCCGTATTTCTCACCTATAGCAATCATCTTGTCCAGGTAACTTTCCTCATTGAATGTTTTGATAGCTTCCTGTGACTGCCTGGTGCCCATGTTGGCTTCCTGTAACTACCAATAATGAAGAACCAGAACAAACCAATCACCAAAAAAAAGAAATTCTACAGCAAAAAAAAATAATTAAAGAACCACACAACACCAAGGAGAGAAAAAAATTCAACACAACAGTTCAAACTTAAACGTAGTGGTGATCCCAAAACCTCACTATGAAAGTGACTTAAAATACAATCAAGTACAACAGCAGCAAAATAATGCAAAACAGCGCATGAAACACTGGTAATAAAGGATGACAGTTGTGCCTGCTTAACAGCAATATACAGCAGTACCTGCAATTAAGGTGTAAATGAAAGGAATGAGCAGCAACGAATTTTACAGACAAGCACCCAGTGCAAGACAATACAAACAAGTAAGGTATAGCAACTGTGCCTGCGTACGAGTGTGTATATGGCAGGACCAACAAGTAAAATGTCATAAGTAAAATTCTGGAGTGTTGCCAAAAAGGCACAGATCCTATGTAAAATACACCAAAGATAAGCTAACAGCTTACAAGACAGCCAAATTGCACATGTGTCTTTAATAATGAGAAAACTTATTTTTGAGTGACAACTAAGACATATGAAGGGCTTAGCCTAGGCTTAACAGACGACACCAAAGTTTTTCTTCCCAATCTATGAGCAGTCAATGCTTGAATATAAAACTCAATTATAAGCAAAATACTTAACTTGCTTACTCCCAATTTAAATCCCAAAGAAATATAAACAATTCTTAACAAATATCACTCTTTAAGGGATATATAAAACTCTAATGCTTTAAAACTCAATCTTATCACGAAAATATATATCCTAAATAATACATGTTCTCATCATGAAAAATTTCTTAGTTCTGTTACCACATAATCTATGCAGATTTCCTGAAATTTTGTTTACCAGATGGTAAACAAGAAAAATATTAGTTACCGTAATCATTTTTGAAAATGAAAAAAAAATTCTGATACGCAACGTCTCTAGCGATAAAATTTTTGTGCGCAGCCTAAGATTCATTCAATTCAATATTCCGAGCCAATAGTAATCGGGTTTCATGTGCAATGCTAAAAAGCAAAATATAAACAACAAAATTTAAAATCCGTCTGTTCGGATCCCTGTTCAGGCGCCAAATTTGTGTTGTGGGAAGGTTGTTAAGTTTCTGTTTTACTAAGGGCACCCAATGTACTGAACTCTGTTAAGAGCTCACAAACAAACAGGACAGATATAAATTACACACCCCATCACGACTATTTGGTTAAATGAAATTAAGAATTCAACTTTCTTTTAATTTTGGGAATGCAATGACACGGAAAAAATTGAGTAAATTTTTGGAAAGCTGGAACAAATATAAGATTTAAATTTATGGAATGCTGCCTCGAATCCCAGAGGTGGTGAGAACGATTTCGATTCCCGACACCACAGATGGATGCCAAGACTTTGACCTCAACTCGCCGATCACCTCTATCACACAGGCAGAGTAGAATAGAGAACACTGCAATTGCAGAAAGAGAAACGACAAACCGTTGGTAATTGGAAAACCGAAGGCTTGAGCACACAAATTATGAGTTTCCGACATTATTCTACTAGATAAAAATATATTGGTTAGTCACAGCTAACAAGAAATATTTACGCTAACTTAAAAGCATACATAACCATGAATTATTTGCCGGCATTAGTTTAAAACGATTTAATCACAACAAATGAAGAATAAGCGAGACAAATACAGTACAGTATGCATTCCTTAATTATGGGTAACCATAAAACTTTGCAATGCCATTAGGGCAAAATTACTTATTAATAATTTGCAATTTATATGGTAAAACACTCTATATATGATAAAGGAAGAATCTGCGAGATAAATATAGTATTCATTCAAGTTTGGTTAGCAAGAAATATTTGCTATGCAAAAAGGGCAAAGCCTCTTTTTGAAGTATTTGCAACTTATAAGTTAAAACACTTTATCCCCAATATATGAAGAATCCGCAAGATAAATACAGTATGCATTAAGTAAATTGTGGTTAACAGAAAACATTTGCAAAGCCAACAGGGTAAAGTTACTTATTTATTATATGCAGTTTATACCATAGAACACTTTAGTTAAATGATTAATTTTATGCACTTTATATAGTAAATCACTTAATATATGAGTTTTAACGTAAAATGCTTTATTTACAATGAAATTCACAATGAAATGAAATTTCAAGTTATTAGGAAAAAGGGATAGATTTTTACGTGGTAATAAGCAATCTTCTGAGAATGAGATTTAAGTTTGGCATATTCAATGAAAGAAATTTCTTATCAGTGTATATCGGTGGTAATTTCCAGGTCAAGGAATTAAGTTTGGCAAATGAGATTCCAGTTAGGTAATCTACAAAAGTTTGTTTTGTAGGGGAATTGAATATGAGAAAAATTTTCATAGGATTTGACCAGTAAAGGATTTGACCAGTAACGAATTTAACCAGTTTCTTGACTTCCCAATTTGTTTGACCAACGAGCTTTACCATACACTATCTCTCGCCTTGTTTGTGCCAGGCGAATTCCTGTGAAGACACCACATATATAAAGTCTGAAGTAACCTTGACTGCTGAGGCGAGATCTTGTCTCTAGGATGTTTGGTCGCCATGTGAGGACGATTCAATATCCTTCCTGGTGACGTCATCTGTAGGATATATATCCAGAGCAGTAACTCGTTCATACAAAATTCGAGGGCTACTGTAATGGTGGTACCTGGTAGGCATTTATGGCAGAGATGCAAGGGAGAGACAGTATTTTAGGTGCAACAAGCAGAAGCCAAAAAAAATACAAGAAATATTATGGGCAAAATAAGTTGTTGGCGAACAATCTCTAGAACAATCTTTGCATTGCAGGAGACAGAATTTTAACTGTTTAAATAATAAAGAAGCTACTGAAATGTATCTAGACAGGCTAATGACATATCAGCAAGGTCAAATTTATAACAAAATTATCAGCAACAGCTATTTTTATAATATAAATAATTTATCACCACCAATAGCTATTTAATCATAAGAAAATTGTGTAAAAAACGTATCTAACAGACTCGCTTGTATGAGAAGAAAAGACAGTTAAAAGTTGCTAAATTAATTAAAAAGGCATCTACTACAGCCTCTGGTGACTTTGAGCAAAACACTCTGTTACAAGGTACAGCTTCAATCCACTTTGGTTCGATGGTCAATAAAGGTTAGCGGATATCGATAAGGTGTTTAGAATTCTCCACCAAAATCAATGTGAACCACCTCAAATTGTTGACAAGGGATTTCTAATGGTAGGATCTGGGATTTAGTGTGTTGTGTAACCTTTGTTGCATGATAACTCTGGCAGAGGCATGTCCATTGACATACATCTTTGTCCATCCCAGGCCAAAAGTATCTAGATTTGATAAGTCGGAGGGAGTCTTAAACACCAGGATGGGAGATGGTATGTAAGGAGTTGAAGATATATTTTCTGAGTGGCTGTGGTACAAATAGTCGAGGCCAATCTGAAGAGACATCACACTTAATAAACTGATTGTCAGCCAGGGTAAAATCTTTGAGTCTGTTCTGGAAAGATATTATTTCTTTGTCGCATTCTTGGGCACTGGATCTTTCAGGCAAATCAATTAGTGAAATAGAGATGATATTAGCTGGTCTTGAAAGGCATTCAGCAACAATGTTATCACCACCAATTTGGTAATATACCCCAATAAGCAGGAAAGACGTCTTTATTGTGCATCTGTCTTAACTGGGCTCCTGCTATGAAAAGCAGAAACTAATGATTTATGGTTTGTGAATAATGTGACCTAACGTCCCTCAATTATATCTTTGAAATGTAAGACAGCTGAATATGCAGCCAACAACTCTCGGTCATATGCAGAGTACTTCCATTGAGATTCAGAAAGCTTCTTGGAGTAAAATACAATAGGCACAGGTGAACCATCCACCATTTGATGGAGGGCAGCTCCTGCAGCCACAGCAGAACAATCAGTCACCAAGTGCAGGGAATCTGAAATAGGGGCATGATAACTTAGAGCTAACACATTTTGTGAAGCGTCATTGAATACACTGAACGACGTTGCAGCTTCTTCTGATCACTGTAATTGCTTAACATTTGGAAATTCTTTGATATGTTCTATTATGGGAACACTGTATCAGCAAAGCGAGGAATTAGACATTTATAAAAACCAAGCATGCCCAGAAACCTTCTTAAGCCCTTAGAATCTGTGGGTAATGGGAAGTCTTGGATGGCTGGTTTCTTACATTCTGGAGGGGCATTACCTTGATAAGACACTGTAAATACAAGGAAATCTAAGGAGGCAGCAACAAAAGCACACTTATCTAGAGAGATTCATAAATTGTTGTCACTAAGAATCTTGAAGATAGTTTTTAGGTGTTTTACATGTTCTTCCAAATCATTAAAAAATATAAGAATGTCATCGAGGTACATATACATATATACATATACACAATTAGGTAATCACATGCCTCATTCCCCCTTGTAAGGGGAGTGGCCGAGCCAAAAAAAATGCAAATTCACTACGATCCACACATACCTCAACCACTTCTCTCAGCTCCTTGGGGATAAAGGATTGCCACATCTCCCCCACTTCACCCTGCTTGGGTCATCCAAAAGGTAATCGGGCAAGGATATTCTACAATGAGTCCCGGCAGCCACAGCTGGTTACCCCAACCGCTTCATCACATGGCAACTCCCCTCACACCCATCCATCACAGTTCACTGAGCTAGCAGCTGCGAGAAATCCCCTTTTGCCTGCATCATCTATGCACAATCTTCATCCACTTATTCCTATCTCTTATATGCGCTCTTCCCTGTTCCATTGACATGCCATATGCTTTCAATGTTCTTTAAATGCCATCCATCCATCTCATTCTCGGTCTCCCTCTTAACCTAACTCCAATCACTTCTGCACTCCCCACTCTCTTCACTATTCATTCATCATGCATCCTCTCCATGTATCCAATAGCTTCATTCCAACACCCGTTCTCTGCCTGACATCCTCATTTCTTATTCTATCTATTCTAGATACACCAATCATACTTCACAAACACCTCATCTCTATTACATTTACTTTGTTCCTTTCATTTTCTCTTGTTTTCCAAGTTTCTGCTCCATACAATGCTGTCGGTACAATCACACTTTCATATATCCTTCTTTTTTTGCATTCATTCCCAAATATCTATTTCTCATCATACTTTTCAACCCACCTAGATATTTTCTTGCTTCCTTCACTATGTGATTTACCTCTACATCCACTTGTACACTCCTTGATACATGCGACCCCAGATACTTAAAACTCTCATCTTCTTCAAGCAACTCCCCATTCACTCCAACATTCAATCTGCCAACATTAACATCCCCATTGCATCTCATGATTTTACTATTACCAATATTCAACTGCATCTCATGACTTTACTTTTACTAATATTCACCTGCAGCTTCCTTCTTTCTTACACACTAATAAACTCAGTCACCAAATGATTTAATTCATTCTCAGCATCAGCCACCAGTACAGTATTATCTGCATATAACAACTGGCTCAATTTCCACAACCTACCATCCTCATCTATTAGTTTCAAGCCTCTGCCTAAAACTCTTTTATTTACTTCCCTTACCACTCCATCCATATACACTTTAAACAACCATGGCTACATTACACAACCTTGACGTAACCCTACATTCACCTCACACCAATCACTCATACCATTCCCAACTCTCACACAAGCTCTACTATTCATGTAAAAACTATTCACCACATTCAGCAGACTTCCACTTATTCCAAATAGTCCATACAAGCCCAAAAGTGTCCCTATCTTTCTCCAAGAACTTCTCACAAACCTGTCTTACCGTAAACACCTGATCCACACATCCTCTTCCTCTCATGTACCCACACTGTTCTTCCCCAGTCAATCTCTCAGTACCTTTCTTAATTCTCTCGTTAACACTCTTCCAAATACCTTACCAACTACACTCAACAAACCAATTCCTCTAAAACTACAACACATACTCATCTCCTTTCCCTCTGTAAAGTGGAACTACACATGCACTCTTCCAATCAAATGGGACCCTCCCTTTCCTGAATCATACATTCAACAACTTAACCATCCATTCTACTAATGCCTCCCCACCTTTTGACAAGTGTTCAGCATGACATCCACCTATCCCTGGTGCCTTACCTGCTTTCATTGTTCTCAGTGCTAAACGATCCTTCTCTTTTGCTATTTCTCTATAATTCTCATCACCTAACATTGGCATTCTCCATTCATTTCTCATAGCCACTGTCTCTGCCTCTTTATCATCTTCCTTGTTTAGCAGTGTGACAGAGTGTTTTGCTCCAAGTCACCAGAGGTCATGTATAGATGACTTATTTATTATTTTAGTAACTTTTAACTGTCTTTTCTTTTCTTACTAGAAAAAAAAATCTCATTCATTGCATTTTGCAGATTATGATTATTTGCAATTTATATTTCAA
This sequence comes from Halocaridina rubra, assembly GCA_037179515.1. Taxonomy (NCBI): domain Eukaryota; kingdom Metazoa; phylum Arthropoda; class Malacostraca; order Decapoda; family Atyidae; genus Halocaridina; species Halocaridina rubra. The sequence continues at coordinate 42,945 of JAXCGZ010000346.1, forward strand.
TATACCACTAATTTTAAATACATCTTGTTTAATATTATTGTACGTGTAGAAAGCATGACCCCAATATAAAATTCTCCCTCCTGTTTCTCTGTGTTCTGCTTTTTCTTTTTTTTTATCATGAACAATGCCATAATCCTAATGAGTCTGTTAGATACGTTGTTTATGCAATTTTCTTATTTTAGAATTGATTATCCTGATAAATTTTGATATACTATAAAATTGCTTTTGCTGATAATTTTGTTATAAATTTGACCCTGCTGATATGTCATTAGCCTGTCCAGTTACATTTCATTAGCTTTTTTACTATTTGAATATTTAAAATTCTGTCTCCTGAAATGCAAAGAACGCTCGGCAATTATTTTGCCAGTAACCTATTTTGCCCATAAATGTTTCTCGTTTCTTTTGTTTGCTTCCACTTGTTGTACCTAAAATACTGTCTCTCCCATGAATCTCAGCCATAATTGCCTGCCAGGGACCACCACTACAGTAGGCCCTCGATTTGTTTTTGAATGAGTTACTGCTCTGAATATTCACCCTACAGGCTGGCCAACAGATGACATCACCAAAAAGGACACTTCATCACTCTTACTTGATGACCAAACATCCCAGAGGCAAGATCTCGCCTCAGCAGTCACGCTTACTTTTTTACGTGGCGTCTTCACAGGAATTCATCTGGCACAAACAAGTGTCCTCTATTCTACTCTGCCAATATGACAGAGATTATCACTGCGTTGAGGCCAAATTCTTGGCATCCGTCTGTGGTGCCAGGAATCGAAATCGTGCTCACCACCTCCAGGATTCGTGGTAGCATTCCATAATTTAAAATATTGTATATGTTCCATTTTTCCAAAATGTAATTCTTGTTTTAATTTGTCATTGCATTTCCAAAATTAAAAGAAAGTTGAATTTTGAGTTTCATTTAACCGAGTAGTGGTATTTGGAGGCACAAAACAAGCAATATCTGTCCTGTCTGTTTGTGAGCTCTTAACCGAGTTCAGTACCTTGAGTCCCTTAGTAAAACAGAAACTTAACATCAACCTCCCCACAAATTAATTGGCACCCGAACTGGGATACAAACAGACAGACTGGTTTTGATAATTTTGTTTTTATTTTGCTTTTAACATTGCATACGAAACCTGATTACCATTGGCTCGGATTATTGAAATGAACATATCTTAGGCTGCTCACAAAAATCTTATTGCTAGAGATGTGAATCAGTATATTTTTTTTTTCAAAATTAATTATGGAAACTAATATTTTTCTTGCTTACCATGTGGTATGTAAACTTTCAGGAAAGGTGCATGAGATTATGTGGTAACAGAATTAAGAAATTTTGCAGGACAAGAATATGTGTTATTTAATAATTCACTTATTTGCATAAGATTGAGTTTTAAAACATTAGTGTTTTATATATCCATTAAAGGGTGATATTTGTTAGGAATTGTTTATATGATTTGGGCTTTAGGAATCGGGATTAAGCATATCAAGTACATTGCTTATAATTGATTTTTTATATTCAAACATTGACTGCTCGTAGATTGGGTAGAAAACTTTGGCGTCGTTTGTTGAGCTTAGGCTAAGTCCTTCATCGTCTGAGTTGTCATACAAAAATAAATTTTCCCAATATTAGTAGACGCATGTTCAATTTGGTTGCCTTGTAAACCGTTAGCTTATCTTTGGTGTATTTTGCATAGGATCTGTGCCCTTTTGGCAACACTCTAGAATTTTACTTACAACATTTTACTTGTTGGTACTGCCATATACTCGCTCATTCACAGCCACGATTGCTATACTTTATTTGTTTGTATTCTCTTGCACCGGGTGCTTGTCCTTAAAAATCTTTGTTGCTCATTCCTTTCATTTGTACCATAACTGCGGGTACTGCCTCATATTGCTGATAAGCAGGCACAACTGCAATCCTGTATTATAAGTGTTTCATGCACCGCTTTTCAACGTTTTGCTGCTGTTGTACTTCATTACATTTTGAGTTGCTTTCATAGTGAGATATTTGGGTCACCGTTATGTTTAAGTTTGAACTGTGGTGTTGAATTTTTTTTTCTCCTTGGTGTTGTGTCATTCTTTCAATATTTTACTATTGTAAAATTTTGTTATTTTGTAGTTGATTTGTTTTGGCATCTCAATGTTGACTGTTTTGGAACTCGCAATGGAAACCAGGTAGTCACAGGAAACCATCAAAGCATTCGATGGGGAGACTTACTTGGACAAGATGATTTCTATGGGTGAGAAATATGGCTATTCCCCAGGATCGACGCACCTCAAATGGGCTCATGACTAGTTGGCTAAAAGAAGAGTTGAGCTGTAGTGGAAAGCATGTGAGCAGGAGCAGGACCACTTAAAACGAAAGCATTATCAGGCACAGACACAAGCACAATGCGATTACGACCAGGTACAAGCACAAGCACAATGCGAACATGAGCTTGCACTTGATCGGCTTCGAACGGGAACCCCGGACAGTGGTGCTTCACTTGGAAATAGGGATCAGCCTCGTGAGAGGCCCCCCCCAATTCAGGAATACAAGGACGACGGCAAGCAACTGCTCAATAATTACATCTGATCTTTCGAAACTCTTGCCACAGCTAATGATGGCACAGAGGCTGAGAAGAGTAGTTGGCTGCTCACCTTCATGCCATTCCATCTGCTCGCAATCGTCAATGAACTCTACCCCGGGCAACTGAGGGACTACGAGAAAGCTAAATGCACACTCCTTGACCCACAGAACTTTTCTCCAGATAAGTGTCGTGCTAGGTTTGTCTCCTCCTTCCAATTGAAGTAGGAGAAATGTAGTGCTTTTGGCAGCCACAAGGCTTGCCTATTTGATGATTGTTTGCGAGTTGCAAAGTGTTCTCAAGAGAAGTGGCATTCGTTCTTTACGTTTGTTTCACTTGCCAATGACTTCCCTACGGATGTTCTTGAATATGTAAGGACCCAGCTTAAGGATGAGATCAACTTCAAGAAAAACTTTGCTGCTGTGGATGAGTACCTCCAGCACAACCATCCTAGAGTACATCTCTGTGACCTTATGAGGGCAAGAAGGGCCAATCTCAAGGTTCGTCCTCAGAATGCCATCTCCCCCGCAGCAGGCCATGATTCTAATCAGAAAGGAGATTGCAGGATTAGGAAGCACAAAAGCCATTCTCAGATCTTCAATCATCCAGCTCTTCTTCCTCACACTCCTAAGCCTTATTATGGCCATGCACACACAGTCAAGAAGGACGACTCGGTAAGACCTAAGCCTCAGCAGCTCAGAGTCAAAGTCAATTACTCTACTCCACCTTCCCAGGGATTTCAGCCTAACTCTAAGAGCCACCACACTGCATTTTACAATGGCACCCAGCATAACCATTTGGCCACTCACTCAACCCACGTCATAGAAACAAGGCCAAAAAGGGCCACCAAGGATATCGACGAGGACCCATCGTAAAACGTTGCCAATGTGCAATTCACCGAACATGATGATCCCGAGATGATCCCAACGTGCCTAGGAACCATACATGGTGTAAAAGCTGAAATAACCTTCTGCACAGGGGCCAGTGGCAAATTTGTTGACGAGAGATTCGTTAAGGATGAAGTTTTCACCGGCAAGGTTGTTCATGTGCGGGTAGCTGAAGGAGAACCTCAGATAAGACGCTGCTGTGTCTTTGACCTGGATTGCAAATACTACAAGGGAAAAGCCCCAGTAGTGGCATTGACTAGGCTTATGTACCGTGTCTCTGTGGGTCGTGTGCTGAACGTACCCCCTAGCCTCCAGGTCGACCTCTACCATGAGGACATTTTTCAGTGGAACATCCCTTGGGCAAAGTCACAGCAAGCCATTTCAGCAGAAATTACTGGCTCTGACGCCAGGAATTTAGATGATTCTCCGACTGACTCCATTGACTCTGTCACAGTTAGTACCTGTAATGTGGAGCGCGGAGAGTTTCACCCTCCCTTACCAGATGACGCACCTCTACAGCCACTAAAGTCCCATCCAAACTTCAGCAAATTGCAGCAGGACAGCCCCAGCCTCAAACTTTGGATGCAACAGGCCACCGAGGGAAGAACCTTTATGGTGAGAGGAGGAGGCCAGATCACTTACGCCCTTGAAGATGGAGTCCTTCCTAGGCATGTGACTAAAGATGGATACACCTTTAAACAGGGTATGTATGTGACACACCATTTTCCTCTGAGCGGACAGAGGCAAAGCAAAAACTCGGCACACCCTTCAGAAAACTTTAGCATGGCCAAAGATCTTGCTGAGGTAGAAAGATACGTGGGCTCCTGTCCAGTCTGTCAATCCACCACTATGGTACCAGTGCCAAAAGTCCCCATAGGCATAACTAAGCTCTCAACGGAACCATTTTCCAAGGCCACTATTGACATATTAAGTCCTATTAACCCTGCTTCATCCACAGGGAAACAGTTCCTCATGGTATATGTCGACCTGGCAACAAGGTACCCAGATGCAGTGCCGTTATTTTCTATTACAACCGGAGCAGTCACTCAGGCCCTATTTTAAATCTGCTCCAGGGTCGGCTTCCCTGAGCAGGTCACTTCTGACAATGGAAGTCTGTTTACAAGTAGATACTTTGAGGCATTCTGTAATCTCTTAGAAATGAAGCACATTTGTACTAGTGTCTATCATGCCCAATCAAATGGAGAATGTGAACGTTATAATAGGACATTGAAGCGATATTTGTGCAAGCTAGTGATAGATATACCCAGGTAGCGGGACAAGTACATCCTCGCTGCATTTTTCTCCTTCAGAGACATGTCCCACGACACTACTGGATACTCACCTTTCAAGCTGATTTATGGTCATAAGGGCAGAGGCCCAGTTGAATTCTTAGATGACAATGGAAATCAGTTTACAAGTAGGCCCTTTGAAGCTTTCTGTAACCTCTTAGAAATGAAGCACATTCGTACAAGTGTCTATCATGCTCAATCAAATGGAGCACATGAATGCTATAATGGGACATTGAAGTGATATTTGTGCTAGCTAGTGATAGATATACCCAGGCAGTGGGACAAATACGGCCCCGCTGCACTTTTCTCCTTCAGAGACACGCTCCACGGCACAACTGGATACTCGACTTTCAAGCTGATTTATGGTCATAAAGTCAGAGGCCCAGTGGAATTCTTGGCAGAATGTTGGAACTCGCCTACCATCGAGGATGATAATAGGGACATCCATGAGTATATTTTGAGGTTTTCGTCCCATCTCAAAAAGACCTGGAAAACTGCACAACTAACCATTAAGGGTCACCAGCAGACTGCCAAGTTCCTCTTTGACAAGCGTGCCCAGTGTCATGCCCTGATACCCAGAGATCGAGCACTGCTACTTCTTCCAAAAGATACTCGCAAGCTAATACTAAGCTGGAAAGGACCATACACTGTGGTAATCCTTAACCAGCTGAAGCTGTATCGTGAGGATCTGTAGGCCCACAGGGATTCTGCGCCGGCACTCTCAACAACCCCTATAGGTGCCTTCAGCAGCACCATTACCTCCGAGGCTGCAGCAGCACAGGTGCTCCATTATAGCCACCCCTTACCTCCTAAATTGGAGTACTCCTTCCTTGTAGTGGAGACAGACTTACGGAAGTGGAGTTTTCAGAAGAAGTCCCTCTGGTTGCAGCCACCACCCTCGCACTTGAAGACATAACCTTAACTTTTGATGATGGTAAGGATCCTGCCATTCCCAGACACCAAAAGGAAGGTGTCAGTAATTGCATTATTAACTCCAGACTGCAACCGAGTCAACGGGAACAGCTGAACAAGATATTAGAGGGCAATGAGAATGACTTCAACAACCTCCCAGTCACTAACAGTACCCTTGAGCAATTTGCCTTGGTGTTCGCCGTTACTGGTAGTGCGTAAGTGAAATGGCAGTCACAGGTTTTGCCTTGACTGTCGCAAGCTTAACTCCCGTACCATTTTTTATGGAAAGCCCATTGCTGACACCTAGTTCATTTTCTTGTTACTCTCCTGAGCCCGCTACCTGTCTAAATTGAATCTGGCCAGTGGATTTTGGCAAGTCCCACTGAGTGGGATTACCAAGCCTCTCAAAGCCTTTTTGGTATGGTGAATGCCCCTGGCTACTGAAGCCAGCTCATGAGGACAGTTTTGCAGGACCTCGACAATGATTCATGCTTTATAGACGATATTCTGGTACATTCTCAGGATTGGTCATCGCACCTTGCGACTTTTCGCAGAGTTCTTATCCAGCTGAAACAGCATGGACTTCCTAATGCGAGATTGGTTTCACACAACTGCAGTATCTTGGCCACTTGGTTAGAGAAAGAGTTATGTCCCCTTAACAGGACAAGGTGCAAGCTACTAAGGATATGGAGAAACCTGCTACTACCAACGGTTCATTCCACACTTTTATACTATTACTGCCCCTTTTGCAGCAAATGACCTCCCCAAAGCGAGGTAAAACTTCCCCTGTACAATGGACAGACGAGGCGGGGAGAGCATTTTTCAAGCTCCGAGAAGCATTGCTGGGTGAGCCAGTATTACAACTGGTAAACCCTGATTTTTCCTTTATCTTGCAGACCGACGCCTCTGACGAAGGCCTGGGCACCGTGCTCTGGTAAGCCCGGTCGGACAACCCAGTACAAGTAGCTCCAGTGCAATATGCAAACTGCAGGCTTCGCCCTGCAGAGCGGAAGTACTCCACCATGGATAAGGAAGCTCTTGCCGCATATTGGGCCACAAAGAAATTTGAAGTCCATCTGTATGGCCAACATTTTACACTGAGAACAGGACACCGTCCTCTCCTATATTTACAGACTGCAGACATGCTGAATCCTCAGCCAAAAAGGTGGGCAATTTACCTGATTTTTTCAAATTCACTGCCCAACCCGTTGATGGAAAGGACAATAACGTCGCCGATCTACTATGTCGACATTTGTTGCCTTCAAATGAGGAAGCTGGAGCTGGTAGCCTCAGCTTAACTAGTCTGTTAAGATTACTTCTATAATGTGTTGTTTATTTTTATGTTTATTTTTTATATCTTTCATACTGTACTTGCTTATTTCAGTTTGGTCATGTTTGTGTAATATGGATTTTACTTAGTGTTCTTTACTATTGCGTGTTTATGCACCCTTGTGGAACGTATCCATGTGTATTAACGTTTTTCCTTATGGAAGACGAAGAAGATGAAGAATATTTCTTTGATTGTAGTTTTATATTACACTTTTGTGGGACTCTGAAAGCCAGAACATGGCAGAAACTTTCAGTTTAGTGTTGCATAGCTGAAGCTGTTTTAAATCCAGTTGCCACTCTTAAGGGCAACTAGGCTCAAAATTTTCCTTTTATGTATATTATTTTTTTTTTTTGTTATTTGTGATTTTAATTTTCTTGAAATTTGAATTTGATCACATCCTTTTATGTTTTGCATGTCACATAATGTTTTTTTTTCCATTAAGGATTTTTCACTTTATTGATTGTATATGTTCCAGAGCTGGATCCCATTTTTTTTATATGTTCTTTTCCCTAAAAAGGATCTCTCATCCCTCATAATTACACTGAAGTCACCATAACTTCCTCTATTCTTTTTCCGCCTTCTGTAGTAGAATGTGGTTAATTCAATATTCTCTAGGAAGGGCCTTGGCGACAGTGTTTCACTCCAATTCACCAGAGGTCATTTATAGATGACTTATTAGTTAATTTAGTAACTTTTAATTGTCTTTTCTTTTCTTACAAATAAAAAATTCTCACTCCTTGCATTTTGTAGATTATAACTATTTGCAATTTAAATTTGTAGTACAGTAATCCGTCGTTTATCGCGAGTGTTACATTCCGGAACCACCCGCGATAGGTGAAAATCCGCAAAGTAGCAGCACCATATTTATTACAGGTATTTTACATTTATTTTTACCTTTAATGTATAAACCCTCCCTGCACTGTTAACAACTCACCCTTTACTTTATTAATAAAAGCGCCCAAGCGTAAATTTATATGAATGTGACAGGCAAGTTTACCATAAATAACGGAACACAAGCGTAAAGCTATATGAATGCGATAGGTAAGCTTTCAGTGAATGACGTGATGATGAGGTTTACATACTGCACAGCCAATGACAGCTTTACGGCTGCTTTTTGCAAGATAAGAACATGGTAATGGGGAGTTGCTGTCACTGCTTCTTCTTTTGTGCGAAGATGGTCTTGTAAGGGGTCATTGCATCGTCGATAATATTGCAGAAGTGCACCAAACGAACCACATCATCGTCCCACTTCTGCGACAGTTGTTGGAGTTCTTTGGCCATGTTATACAAGGCTGCGAGCCGTTCAAGTGTAAGGCTAGGTTCTTCGACTTCATTGCGCATTTGCTATTGTTTTTCTTCCCCTTCTTCGCTCGCTGATTTTGCCATTTCCTCCAAGTCTTCATCAGTCAACGGTTGCAAGTGGCAGTCAATCAGTTCATTGACGTCTTCGTGAACCATATCTTTAAAGCCTTCTCCTCCTAGCAATGCAGCCAACTTCACAGCTTTCTCAAATGCCGAGTAATGGACTTCGTCAAGAGCGAATCCCTTGTAGTCGCAGATGACTTAAGGCCACAATTTCTTCCAGCTGGCATTGATTGTGGCCTACTTCACTCCTTGAGTGCATTCTGACTACTTTGAAGGCATGTAGCAATCGTGTAGTTATGCCAGTAAGTCTTCAGTGCGAATTCTTTGTCTGCATCCATGGAGTCAACCAAGTTCACCAGGGCATTTCGTGTGTAGAGGGCCTTGAACGCAAGAATAATGACTTGATTCATAGGCTGAATCAGTGATGTCGTATTCAGTGGCAGGAACTCTACCTGAAAATACCGTCATAATGGAGATCAGTTGCATGGCCACCAGCATATCCATGAACAGAATGACAATAAATTCAAGGCCCTTCCCCCAAGACAAACTCTGACCTGAGGGATAAAGCATTGGTAAAACCAGTCCGATGTGAGGCTTTTCGTGATCCAGGCCTTAGGGATATGCATCCAATATACTGGCAGCAGATTCTTGTTTTTATTCTTCAAAGCCCTAGGGTTCCTTGACTTGTAGATAAGCCCTGGCTTAAACATAAAGCCCGCAGCATTCCTGCACATGACAAGGGTAACACGGTCTTTGTGCGCTTTAAATTCAGGGGCTTTAGCTTCTTCCTTGAAAAGAAAAGTGCGAGACGGCATTCTCTTCCAAAATAACCCAGTCTCATCCATGTTGAACACTTGCTCAGGAGCATGACCGCCTTCCTCAATAATTTTCATGAAGTCGTTGTTCACATAATCTTTAGCTGCAGCTGTATCTGCAGGGGCAGGTTCTCCATGCACCAAAACACTCATTAGACCAAAGTGTTTTTGAAATTTGGTGAGCCATCCCATGCTAGCAACAAATGATGGTTTCCTCAGTGGAGAATGACTGGACGGTCCTGGTTGTGGGTCTTCCATTTCTTTTTTCTCCTCCTCCTCACGGTTGCCAATGTTGTCGTCGGGTTCATTTGCAGGGAATGTCTCATACAGCTTCTTTGCCTTTGTTTGTATGATAGTGATGTCTAAGCTGATGTTCTTCTTCCTGCAGTTTGTAATCCCCAGGGCGTTGATGCAAAAATGGCAGCCAACAGCATAGAAACTTCTTCCTTCCTTCAGCATATCTAATAGTTTTACCTTTTCTGCTATGGTCAACATCTTCCTTTGCCACTTAGGCTCACTACCAGAAGCCTTAGAAGATGAAGGACACTTGGCCGGCATTGCAGGGGTTGAAAAATAAAGCAAAAGTTTCACAAAAAACACAGCACATTGTATCAAAAGGCACAACATGAAAGGCGCATACGTGAGTAACTGAACGGGTGAGGCAAGACAATGGAAGATGCTGGGAGAATCAAGCTTCAATCAAAAAGCCAATCAGATCCCAGTATACAGAACACAGTTCTGTGAATCATTGTTTCCCACCCATCAACCAATAGCATTCCGTGTACTATCTCACGTAGATGTGACCCTTTGCGTTTTCCAAGATGCCGATACTGGTATCATATTTTATATGGTGCAATACTGTGAGTTACATGTTTAAATTTATGTTTTTTGCTAGTTTTTACTGTTTTATTATTTTTAGGCTAGGAAATACTTTTTTTATCAATAAAATTATGAAAATGCTGGAAAATTTTAATATTTCCACATATTGTGGATTCCTGCAATATACCCAGAAAATCTGCGATATAAAATACATATTCTCGCCATAAAAACCCACGATGCACTGAATCCGCGAAAGGTGAATCGCGATATAGCGAGGATTACTGCATATCACTAATATTAAATATATCTTGTTTAATATTCTTGTATGTGTAGAAATCATGATCCCAATATAAAAATTTCACTCTATTTTTCTGTTTTTTTCTTTTTTCTTTTTTCTCTTGAATGATGCCATAATCCTAGTGAGTCTTAAAGATGTGGTTTATGCAATTTTCTTATGATAAAATTGCTTTTGCTGATAAATTTTGTTATACCATAAAAATTGTTCTTGCTGATAAGTTTGTTATAAATTTGACCCTGCCGATATGTCATAAGCCTGTCTAGATACTTTTCAGTAGCTTCTTAACTATTTGAATTTCTAAAATTTCGTCTCCTGTAATGCAAAGAATGCTCTGTAGGTATTTTACCAGTAACCTATTTTGCACATAAATATTTCTCGTTTTTTTTGTTTGCTTCCGATTGTTGCACCTAAAATACTTTCTCTCTCTTGTATCTCTGCCAAAATTGCCTGCCAGAGACCACCACTACAGTAGGCCCTCGAATTTTATATGAAGGAGTTACTGCTCTGAATATACACCCTACAGGCTGGCCGAAGGATGTTGTCACCAAGAGGGACACTTGATCACTCTGATTTGGCATTTAAATATCCCAGAGTCAAGATCTCCCCTCAGCAGTCATGATTACTACAAACCTTTTTTACGTGGTGTCTTCACAGGAATTCATTGTACTCTGCATGTGTGACAGAGGTGATCATCGAGTTGAGGCCAAAGTCTTGGCATCCATCTGTGGTGCCGGGAATCAAAATCGTGCTCACCACCTCCCGGATTCGAGGCAGCACTCCAGAAATTCAAAATTATAAATTTGTTCCAGTTTGCCAATTATTTTTTTAATGTGACACTGCATTTCCAAAATGAAAAGAAAGTTGAAAGTTTTATTTAACCGAGTAGTAGTATTCAGAGACACAGACAAGCAATATCTGTCCTGTCTGTGAGTTCTTAACCGAGTTCAGTACTTAACAACAACCTCCCCACAAGCTGATTCTTGAAATATTCAAACCATCTCTCTCTCACCATTATTTCATTACTAGCAATTGCCCATCTGCTCCTTTCACCCTTACCTCCCTACCACACTCACCTTTCCTCACTCTTTTCACTTCCTTCCAAAACATCTCACACTAACCTTATACTCACAGTCTTTCTCTTTCTTATACAGTTCATTCACTTTTAGCACCTCTCTTCCTCTCTCGCTTCTCCTCTTTCTCCACTTTTCTCCCACTCTCACTCTACTTTCCACTAAATGATGATCAGATATTCCACCACTAGCTACTCTCAGTACATTTACATTTAATACTCTTCCAATCAACCTCCTGTTCACCACAATATATTCCATTAATGTACTGTTAACTACGCTTTCATTATCAACTCTGTTAATGGCAGTCCATATATCTCTGGAATGTTCCAGGGGCAATTCTAAGCCCAAAAGGCATATATACTGTGGGAAAGATGTTGGTAAATTTCTGAACTCTGTTAGAAGTTCACATACATCTAAGGCTAATTTCTAATTGCACACCCTCCGAATACCACTACTCAGTTAAATGAAACTCAGAATTCAACTCTCTTTTAATTTTGGAAATGCAAGGACACATCAAGAAAAAAAAAATTAATTTTGGAAAACTGGAAGAAATTTAAAAATTTATTTATATGGAATGCAGTCTCAAATCCTGGAGGTGTTGAGCACGATTTCCATGCCCGACACCACAGACAGATACCAAGACTTTGGCCTCAACTCAAAGATCACCTCTGTCACACAGGCAGAGTAGAATAGAGGACACTGCAAGTGCAAAAGCAAAAATGACACGCCATTAATAATGGGATAACTGAATGCATGAGCACACAAATAATGAGCTTCCAATATTATTCTACTAGATGAAAATACATTGGCTAGTCACAGCTAACCAGAAATATTTACACTACCATAATAGCATACAAAATCATTGATTATTTTCAAGCATTAGCATAAAACAATTTTTTCATATAAATGAAGAATAAGCAAGACAAATACAATATGTATTCATTAAATTGTGGTTAACAAGAAATGTTTGCAATGCCAAAAGGGCAAACACACCTTATGAACTATTTGCAATTTATAGCGTAAAACACTTTATTTACGAGTATTGACGTAAAACACTTTATTTATGATGATAGAAAAGAGGTAAAATGAAATTAGAATTCGTCAGGAGAAGCGATAGATTTATACGTGGTAATGAGCAATCTTCTTATGGCGAAATCTTAAGTGGACACCCGCAATGAAAGAAATTTCTTATCAATAAATATCAGCAGTAATTTCCAGGTCAAGGATTTAAATTTGGCAAATGAGATTCCAGTTAGGTAATCTACAAAAGTTCGTTTGTATGGAAGTGGAACTGAGAAAAATTCCTTAGGATTTGACCGGCAATGGATTTGATCAGTAGCATATTTAACAAGTTTCTCGATTTCCCAATTTGCTTGACCAACGAGATTTACCTTCAACTATATCTCACCTTATATGTGCCAGATGAATTCCTGTGAAAACACCCTTAATGTTGCTCCTACAAAAGAAGTTTGGAGTATGCGTGACTGCTGAGGCGAGATCTTGTCTCTGTGATGTTTGACCGCCATTCCAGAGAGATCAAACGTCCCTCTTCGTGATGTCATCATTTGGCCAGCCTGTAGGATTTATCAAGAGCAGTAATTTGTCCCCCAATGGATTTTTTCACTATAGTGGTGGTCCCTGGGAGGCATTTATGGCAGAGGCGCAAGGGTATGACAGTATTTTAGGTGCAACAAGTGGAAGCAAACAAAAGAAATGAGAAATAATTAGTGGCAAAAATAGGTTACTGGTTGATATATGCAGAGCGTTCTTTGCGCTGCAGGAGATAGGAATTTTAATATTCAAATGGTAAAGAACCAACTGAAATATATCCAGAAGGTCTAATGACATTTTATAGTGGGGAGATTGTTGTTAAGTTTCTGTGATTACCTAATTGTGATTACCTAATTGTGTTTACGGGAAAGAGCCCAAAGCTCGTATCTTCCCGTCTCCTGATAGGTTCCATTTTAGACTCAGTGATACTTATCATACCTGTCCTTAAAACTATGGATTGAGATAGCATTAACTACCTCCTCGCTTAGCGAATTCCAATTATCAACTACTCTTACACTGAAAGAGTATTTCCTTACATCCTGCAAAGAAGTTTTCTTACGAAGCTTCAAACAATGACCTCTAGTTCTAGAGCCAGCCATATCAAAATATCGATCCCTATCCACTCTATCATAACCATGAAGGAATTTAAAGACTGTCACCATATCCCCCCTCACTCTTCTAGCTTCGAGTGATGGTAAATATAATTCCCTCAGCCTCTCATCATAACTGAGATTGCGTATTTCTGGCACCAGTTTCGTGGCATGTCTTTGAACTAATTTCAAGCTTAGCTATGTGCTTTTTCAAGTGCGGATTCCAAAAGGGGGCTGCATATTCGAGTTTTGGCCTCACATAGGTTACATAAATATTTCTGAACATTTCCTTGTCCATGTGCCTGAAGGCTACCCTTACATTTGATAAGAATGCATATGCTGCCCTTACTATGCTATTTATATGTATTTCTGGAGACAAATCTGCCAGTATGTTTACTCCTAGATCTCTCTCATTTTCTGTCTCTTGAAGTTGTACTCCAGCCACCGAGTAGTCAAACTTGGGCCTTCTTGCACTTGTACCCATTCTCATTACCTTACATTTTGAAGTATTGAATTTCATTAGCCACTTTTCTGACCACTCATGCAAATTATTTAGATCCTCCTGAAGTTCTCTACCATTGTTCTCGTTTTTTACTTTCTTCACAATCTTTGCATCATCTGCAAACATATTCATGAATGAATTTACAGACTCTGGTAGGTCATTTACATATACAAGGAACAAAAGTGGCCCTAAAACTGAACCCTGTGGAACTCTACTACTAACTCTTCTCCATTCAGACACTGAGTGTCTTACTCTAACCCTCTGTTCCCTTCCTTCTAAGTAAGTTTTTATCCATTCCAAAACATTCCCACCTATTCTAGCCATTGATTGCAGCTTCCTAATAAGTCTCCCATGTGGAACAGTGTCAAACGCTTTCTGGAATTCTAGGAATATGCAATCTGCCCAGCCCTCTCTTTCCTGTAAGATTTGGCTTACCTCATCATAAAATTCTAATAAGTTTGTTACTGTTGATCTACCTTCTCTGAAGCCATGTTGCCTCACTGACAAAAAGTTGAAGGATTCCAAGTGAAGAGAGATATGTTTCCTTAGTAGTTTCTCCATAACTTTGCAAACTATGCTGGTCAAGGAAACTGGTCTATAGTTCAGAGCCGTATCCCTCCTTCTCTTTTTGAAGATAGGTATCACATTTGCTTGTTTCCAGCATCTTGGAATCTCCCCCGACTCCAGTGACTCCTTAAATATGATACTTAGTGCCACTGATATTGTGTTTGCGCATTTTTTAAGCACATGAGGGGATATGTCATCAGGACCTGTAGCTTTATGAACATCTAAATCCATCAGCGCTTTGCATACCTCTGTGGCTGTAAGGTTGATGTTCTCTAATACCAGCCCTTGAGCTTCTATCACTGCTATCTGAGGGGGTGGGGTATTTTCTACTGTAAATACTGACTGAAACTCCTTGTTCAATTCTGTGTTACTAAGGGGACGCAAGGTACTAAACTGGGTTAAAAGCTCACAAACAGACAGGACAAATATTACTGTACTTGTACATCCCACCCATACTACAACTACTTGCTTAAATGAAATTCAAAATTCAACTTTCTTTTAATTTTGGAAATGCAATGACACATTAAAAAAAAAATATCAAATTTTTGGAAATCTAAAACAATTTAAATTTATGAAATGCTGCCTCAAATCTCAGCAGTGGTGAGCACGATTTCAATTCCTGGCACCACAGACAGATGCCAAGACTTTGGCCTCAACTCGATGATCACCTCTGTCACACAGGCAAAGTAGAATAGAGGACACTGCAATTGCAGAAACAGAGATGACACACCGTTAATAATAGGAAAACTGAAGCCACGAACACACAAATAATAAGTTTCCAATATCTTTCTACTGGATGAGAATATATTGGTTTGTCGTAGCTAACCAGAAATATTTATGCTACCGTAAGAGTATACAAAATCATTAATTAATTGCCGGCATTAAAGTAAAGCAATTTCTTCACAATAAATGAAGAATAAGCGAGACAAATACAGCATGTATTCCTTAAATTGTGAGTAACCATAAACATTTGCAATGCCAATCAGGCAAAATTACTTATTAATTATTTGCAATCTATCTGGTAAAACACTTTATTTATGATAAGAGAAGAATCTACGAGATAAATATGTATTCATTCAATTTTGCTTAGCAAGAAATATTTGCTATGCAAAAAGGGCAAAACCACCTTTTGAAAAATTTGCATCTTATAACTCAAAACACTTTATTTCCAATAAATGAAGAATCAGCAAGATAAATACAGTATGTATGGTTAACAAGGAACATTAGCAATGCCAACAGGGCAAAATTACTTACTAATTGTTTGCAGTTTATAGCAAAAACACTTTATCTAAATTATTAATTATTTGCAATTTATAGAAAAAAAGCTTTCTTTACGAGTATTGACTTAAAACACTTTATTTATGATGATAGAAGGGGTGAAATGAAATTAGAATTATTATGTGGTAATGAGCAATCTTCTGAGGACGACATTTTACTTTGGCACCCTCATTGAAAGAAATTTCTTATTAATGTATATCGGTGGTAATTTCCTGGTCAAGGAATTAAATTGGCAAATAAGATTCCAGTTAGGTAATCTAGAAAAGTTTATTTTGTGTGGGAATGGAATCTGAGAAAAATTTCTTAGGATTTGACAAGTAAAGGATCTGACCAGTAACGAATTTAACCAGTTTCTCAAATTCCCAGTTTTGCTTGACCAACGAGCTTTACCATACACTATCTCTCATCTTGTTTGTGACAGATGAATTCCTGTGAAGACAGCACGAAAAAAATGTTTAAAGTAAGCGGGACTGCTGAGGTGAGATCTTGCCTCTGGGATGTTTGGCTGCCAATTCAGAGTGATCAAGCGTCCCTCTTGGTGATGTCATCATTCAGCCCCCTGTAGGATGTATATTCAAAACACTAACTGGTTATATAATATTCAAAGGCTACTGTAGTGGTGGTCCCTGGCAGGCAATTATGGCAGAGATGCAAGGGAGAGACAGTATTTTAGCTGAAACAAGCGGAAGGAAATAATAAAACCTAGAATTATTATGGGCAAAATAAGTTAATAGCGAACAATCTCCAGAACGTTCTTTGCACTGAAGGAGACAGAATTTTAACTATTCAAATAATAAAGATGCTACTGAAATGTATCTAAAAAGAATGAAATGGGAAGGCTATTACAGCATTGGTTGGCTGACCAGCATCAGTGGCAAATCTCAGTGAGCATTATGTTGAATCAGGAAAAAGCTAAAAGACAGTTTAAGGCAATGAAAAACGAAAAGTGTAAGGGAGTGAAAGTGAAGAGTTTGTGACCAGTAGGGGTTGATTCATGCAGTTTAAGGCTCGTGCTAATTTGCATAGCCTCAAGATGCAAGGAGAAGCTGCTAGTGGGGATGAGAAAGCAGAAAGTGATTTTCTGGTGTGTCAGCTGAGATAATTAGGGAGGGAGGTTACTGTTTAATGTGGATGAATCCGGCTTGTTCTGGAAGTGCATGCCTGGTCGTACGTACATTGTCAAGGAAGAGAAGACAGCACCAGGCCATAAAGCCAACAGAGAGAGACTGGCCAAATGCTGCTAACAACTTCAAGCTGAAGCCCTCGTTGGTTTACTTGCCAGAAAATCCAGGGACACCCAAGGGCATATGAAAAGGTCAAACTACCTGTCATCAGAAAGTTAAACAAGAAGACTTGGGTAACACTCCAGATTTTTAAGGACTGGTTCAGCAACCATTTTTTGCAAGAAGTGGAGAGGTACTGTGCTTCCAAGGGTTTGCCCTTTAAGGTGTTGCTAGTGCTGAACAATGCTCCTGGTCACCCTGCCAATTTGGATGACTTCCATCCTAATGTCAAGGTGGTTTACCTTCCATCTAATACCACTGCCCTGTTATAGCCAATGGATCAGGGTGTCATTGCCTCTTAAAAGGCCTACTACCTCCAAAGGACAATTGCTATGGCTCTCAGGGCAACTTCTCAAGGAATTTTGGAAATCTTACAACATTCTCCAAGCTGTCAAGAACATTGCTGATTCTTGGGATGAAGTTTAACAGACAAACCTGAATTGCATATGAAGGAAGCTGTGTCCCCAGTTTGTGAATAACTTTCATGGCTTTGAGGAGACAGCTGAGTCTGTCACCAAGATCGTTTTTGCCCTGAGTAAGCAGCTTAATTTGGAGCTGGTGGCTGATGATGTCACAGAGCTGCTGGAATTTCATGGAAAGGAGTTATGTGCTGAGGACCTCATTCAACTGAATAAACAGATGATTGAAGAGGAGGAAGAAATGCCAACCCCAGTGCCCAAGAGATTTACAAGCATGGGTTTGGAAGAAGATTTTACCCTAATGGAGGAAGGGTTGAAAAATTTGAGGTTGAGGACCTCAACACTGCTAAGTACACAATGTCGCTAGAGGGGTCATGGATTGCCTGCGGTGTTACAAGAAAATTTAGGAAGAGAAAAAGATGGCATCCTTCCAGATTTGCCTGGAATGCTTCTTCAAGAAGGTAGAGAGGTCATCAACAAATCCTGTACCCTCTACCTCAGTTGCCTATCCAGACCCACCTGCTGCACCCATACTCACCTGCCCTAGTATCTCCAGCAGCTGCTGGAGGTTCTCCTGCCTCTCCACATTCACCTGCCTCACCACACTCACCTGCTCCAGTGTCTCCAGCATCTACTGCAGGTTCTCCTACCTCTCCAGCTTCCTCTGCCCAATAAGCCTATCTCTCCCTCCCATGTAACGCCCCTTCCAGTGTGCAAGCCAATTACAGGAATAAGGGTAAGGATTTGTTCTCTCTTTTATTTTTTTTTTGCTATTGTTTCATTTCATTACTGTATTTCATGTTTATGTTTCTCCCTTATATTTAGTCCTAGTTATGTTTTCTTATGTTGTAGAAATGTTGTGTCTTTATATCTTAGATTATGAAATTTACTACTGCGTTAGCAAAGGTGGGTGATGTAGGCGCTTATTTAAGTGTGTTCCATGTGACAGAGTGTTTTGCGCCAAGTCACCAGAGGTCTTTATAGATGCTTATTAGTTATTTAATTATCTCTTAACTGTCTTTTCTTTTCTTAGAAAAAAAAATAACTCCTTGCATTTTGCAAATTATGATTATTTGCAATTTATATTTCAGTATATAGCTAATTTTAAATACATATATAGTTTAATATTCTTGTATGTAGAAAGCATGGACCATTACAATGTATCAATCTCCAACCTTTCCCTCTCTTCTCTGTTTTCTCTCGTGTAGTGATGACAAAATAATGACATAATGATGACGTATCTTGCAAATACGTTGTTTACGCAATTTTCTTATGATAAAATTGCCCTTGCTGATGAATTCTATATTATAAAAATTCCTTTTGATGATAATTTTGTTATAAATTCTACTTTGCTGATATGTCATTAGCCTGTCTAGATGCATTTCAGTAGCCTCTTTACTATTTGAATATTTATAATTCCTTCTCCTGCAATGCAAAGAACACTCTGCAGATATCTCCCAGTAACCTATTTTGCACAAAAATATTTCTCGTTTCTTTTGTTTGCTTCCACTTGATGCACCTAATATACTGTTTCTCCATTGCACATCTGCCATAATTGCCTACTAGGGACCAGCACAATAGTAAAAAACCATTGGGGAACATTTTACTGATCTGAATAAACCCTACAGGCTAGCCGAATGATGACGTCGCCAAGAGGGACACTTGATCTCTCTCGATTGGCAGCCAAACATCCCAGAGGCAAGATCTTGCCCCAGCAGTCATGCTTACTCCAAACTTTTTTACGTGGCATCTTCACAGGAATTCATCTGGCACAAACAAGTGTCCTCTATTCTACTCTCCCTGTTTGACAGAGGTGATCGTCGAGTTGAGACCATAGTCTTGGCATCCGTCTGTGGTGCCAGGAATTAAAATCGTGCTCACCACCTTTGGGATTCAAGTTGCATTCCATGACTTTAATTTTTTTAAATTTGTTCCAGCTTTCCAAAAATGAATTCAATATTTTAATGTGTCATTGCATTTCCAAAATTAAAAGAAAGTTGAACTCCGAGTCTCATTTAACCGAGCAGTGGTATTCAGAGGGTGTGAAAGTAAAGATTAGCCTTGGATGTTTGTGATCTCATAACCGAGTTCAGTACCTTAAGTCCCCTAAGTAAAACAGAAACTTAGCAACATCTTCTCTCACCCCAATAATAAGACTTTTGCAGAAATTCAGGTTACAAAGCATATCTAGAGGAACAGAACTGTGTCTGAGTTAAGTTGCCAAGTAGTACAGCTGTCTTATTTTCTTCATTTTTTTGCTTTTCTTTTAGCTTTCTCTTTTACTATTTTTTTTATTTTGTATATATATTGAGTTAAATGTAAAGTCTAATCCTGTGATAACATATCTTGGTTAGCAAGTGAGTTTATCAGTTAGGAAGAATATATAGCAGAAACAGGTGGGTGCCTCCTCAGACACAAATTCGAATTTTCCTTCAGGTTTGACTTTTGTTTTGTTGCATTTTTTTCCTTTTTCTTTTTATCCTTAAATTACCATGGTCAAGTTTTTAAGTTAAGATGTGTGTTACCAGAAAAGAGATAAACTGAGTCACTAAATAGCACTTATATGGAGATATAAAAATTCTGTGTGAAGCTTAATTAAAAGTTTTTCTCTTTTTCTTTTCCTCTTTCTCTTCTTCTTTCTATATTCTGTGAGAGGGAGAACATAAAAATGACGCCATCTCTGTCCCAAACCTCTCCCATCCATGGGTCGGTAGGAGGGGTAGCCATTAGGAGACTTAAACAGAAAATCAAGAATTTAGAGGCAATGGTTATAAGCCTTGATGAAAAAATTCGGAATATGGATGGAGAAATGATAGAGAATGAAACACTCAGAGAGCAAATAAGATCTTTGGAGGAAGCAAATAAAGCACAAGGGCAGGAGAGAAAGGAACTAGAAAAAAGAATAAAGAAGCTGGAAGGGGAAAAGAGTCAACTAGAATCTAGAATTTCTAAACAAGAAGATAGAAACAAACAGCTGAATGACAACCTAAAGGAATTAGATGTTAGTTCACTGCTCTCTTCTGAGAGAGACGAGATTGCTGCTTGGAATGTCCAGATTAAGGAAAACATTGAACAGTTCAGAAAAGAGTTCCAGGAGCTGAATATGGAAAATGATGCCATGAAAACTTCCTTTGCTGATGCACTAAAGGGGAATGTGGCAGTAAAAGAGGCTGTAAAGGTGGTGGCACTGGAAAACATACAAACAGTTGACTATAAGGAGACAGTAATCGAAAAAATGAAAGACGTTGTGATGGAAAGGGCAAACCCACTCATCAGACAGGCACTTGATAAGGAGAAGACATTGGTAATCTCAGGCATAAGCAAATCCCATGAGCCAACATGGCAGGGGAGACTTGAAGAAAATAAAGCTAGGGTTGCAGACCTGATAAGAAAGCTTGGAGTAGTTTGTGGTCCTGAGGATATTGTAAACATACACCAACTAGGTAAATATTCGAGGGAAGGAAAGTCGAGACCAACAAAAGTAACCCTTGAGAGAGGGGAAACATGTAGGGAAATATTATTGAGAAAAAAAAGTCTAAAAGACCTTCAAGAATTCAAAGAAGTGTTCATTAAACAATACAGAACACAGGAAGAGATGGGAAAGATCAAAAACTTGTTGCAAGAGGCAAGAAGGTTAAATGATGAAAGAAATGAAGAACAGAAGAAAAATTTTCATTTCAGAGTTCTTCCAGACAAAGGGTAGATAAAGAAGATAATGACAGAAGATCAGGGGATGGGGCCTCGTTAAGATTGTTATACACAAATGCTGATGGATTAGCTGGTAAGGCAGTAGAATTAAAAGATAGGATTCACAACAGTAAGGTAGATATAGTAGCAATTACAGAGACAAAGTTGAGTGAGGACATAAGCAGTGTCACAGTTTTTCCTAAGGGCTTCAGAATACTAAGGGTTGAAAGATCTGAGAGGACTGGTGGAGGGATAGCACTGCTCATAAGTGAAAGGATTCAAGTTGAAGAAATAAACTTGGCTATAGAAAGTGAGTTCAAGGAATTTCTTGTTGCTCGCATAAATACTGGGTCAGAGAGCATTATAATAACTGTTGTATACAACCCACCAAGGAACCAAAATAGGCTTGAAGTTTATGAGGAAAGTCATATAGGTACTATTGAAGTCATAAACTCAGTTGTTAACATGGCACAGGAAAAAAAATGTAGGATTTTGATTATGGGAGACTTTAATCATAAAGAGATAGATTGGATAAATCTTGACCCACACAGTGGTGAGGACTCATTCGGGGCAAGATTCCTATATTGCGTACAAGGGAATTTCTTACACCAACATGTAATGGAACCAACAAGGGCCAGGGGTGGGGATGAGCCATCACTACTTGATCTAGTGTTCACAGAAAATGTGTTGGATATTGAAAAATTTGAGTATGAACCACCAATTGGAAAGAGTGACCACTGTGTGTTGTTGATGGAGTATAGCATTGAAGATATTCTTCCTGAGAGTAGAGGCACTGAGGACATGAGGAGGAACTATCCAAAAGGAGATTACATCAAAATGAATTAGCTTTTTGCAGTTATTGACTGGAGAACCTTATTTTACAACAAATCTGTACAAGAAATGTATGACATCTTTTGTGAGAAATATGGGAAGATAGTAGATTGCTGCATACCTGTCACCAAAGTAGGTGTAATTCATGCCAGAGAGAAATGGTTCGATAATGGGTGTAAAAGAGCTAAGGAGTGGAGAGACAAATGCTGGAAAAGGTATAGGAGGAGAAAAAACATATATGCCTGGCAAACCTACAAAAGAGCAAGAAATGACTACCTAAGTAAAAGGAGAGAGGCAGAGAGAGACTATGAGAGGGACATCACCAGGAAGGCTAAAGAAAATCCCAAGCTTTTCCACAGCTTTATCAGAGGAAAACTGAAGGTAAAAGAACAGGTTTTAAGGCTAAAGAGAGCGGATGGAAGCATCACTGAGACGGATGAAGAGATCTGCAAAGAATTGAACAAGGAGTTTCAGTCAGTATTTACAGTAGAAAATACCCCACCCCCTCAGATTGCAGTGATAGAAGCTCAAGGGCCGGTATTAGAGAACATCAACCTTACAGCCACAGAGGTATGCAAAGCGCTGATGGATTTAGATGTTCATAAAGCTACAGGTCCTGATGACATATCCCCTCATGTGCTTGAAAATTGCACAAACACAATATCAGTGGCACTAAGTATCATATTTAAGGAGTCACTGGACTCGGGGGAGATTCCAAGATGCTGGAAACAAGCAAATGTCATACCTATCTTCAAAAAGGGAAGGAGGGATACGGCTCTGAACTATAGACCAGTTTCCTTGACCAGCATAGTTTGCAAAGTTATGGAGAAACTACTATGGAAACATATCTCTCTTCACTTGGAATCCTTCAACTTTTTGTCAGTGAGGCAACATGGCTTCAGAGAAGGTAGATCAACAGTAACAAACTTATTAGAATTTTATGATGAGGTAAGCCAAATCTTACAGGAAAGAGAGGGCTGGGCAGATTGCATATTCCTAGACTTCCAGAAAGCGTTTGACACTGTTCCACATGGGAGACTTATTAGGAAGCTGCAATCAATGGCTAGAATAGGTGGAAATGTTTTGGAATGGATAAAAACTTACTTAGAAGGAAGGGAACAGAGGGTTAGAGTAAGACACTCAGTGTCTGAATGGAGAAGAGTTAGTAGTGGAGTTCCACAGGGTTCAGTTTTAGGGCCACTTTTGTTCCTTGTATATGTAAATGACCTACCAGAGTCTGTAAATTCATTCATGAATATGTTTGCAGATGATGCAAAGATTGTGAAGAAAGTAAAAAACGAGAACAATGGTAGAGAACTTCAGGAGGATCTAAATAATCTGCATGAGTGGTCAGAAAAGTGGCTAATGAAATTCAATACTTCAAAATGTAAGGTAATGAGAATGGGTACAAGTGCAAGAAGGCCCAAGTTTGACTACTCGGTGGCTGGAGTACAACTTCAAGAGACAGAAAATGAGAGAGATCTAGGAGTAAACATACTGGCAGATTTGTCTCCAGAAATACATATAAATAGCATAGTAAGGGCAGCATATGCATTCTCATCAAATGTAAGGGTAGCCTTCAGGCACATGGACAAGGAAATGTTCAGAAATATTTATGTAACCTATGTGAGGCCAAAACTCGAATATGCAGCCCCCTTTTGGAATCCGCACTTGAAAAAGCACATAGCTAAGCTTGAAAAAGTTCAAAGACATGCCACGAAACTGGTGCCAGAAATACGCAATCTCAGTTATGATGAGAGGCTTAGGGAATTAGACTTACCATCACTCGAAGCTAGAAGAGTGAGGGGGGATATGGTGACAGTCTTTAAATTCCTTCATGGTTATGATAGAGTGGATAGGGATCGATATTTTGATATGGCTGGCTCTAGAACTAGAAGTCATAGTTTGAAGCTTCGTAAGAAAACTTCTTTGCAGGATGTAAGGAAATACTTTTTCAGTGTAAGAGTAGTTGATAATTGGAATTGGCTAAGCGAGGAGGTAGTTAATGCTATCTCAATCCATAGTTTTAAGGACAGGTATGATAAGTATCACTAAGTATAAAAATGGAAGCGATCAGGAGACGGGAAGATACGAGCTTCGGGCTCTTTCCCGTAAACACAATTAGGTAATCACATACATATATATATATATATATATATATATATATATATATATATATATATATATATATATATATATATATATATGATTACACCATTAGTAAAGCAATACTGTGTTTCTTATACTTTTAGACTTGTCATTGTATTTTTAGTTAGCTGTTTTCTCAGATTCACAGCTTTTTTATAATGATGACAAAAAGCATATTTGAGAATTGTGATTCGACATTCTGTGAGGCCATGTTTAATCCTTAGGACGAAATTCACCCCTCCCTCTTTACTTTGTACAAACACTCTAAGTTAATTTTATATAAGAATAACCTTTTACACTATGCAAGCTCAGTCTCATAGTAGTTTACAACAGAAATGAGATTATTTTCCTGAACTGCAAAAAAATAGCATTAACTGATTTCAGCTTGATTTCTGATTGATGCTTCCATCCGCTCTCTTTAGCTTTAAAACTTGTTCTTTGACCTTCAGTTTTCCTCTGAGAAAGTTTGGGAAAGCATAGCATTTTTTTTAGCCTTCCTGGTGATATCCCTTCCATAGTCTCTCTCTGCCTCTCTTCTTTTATTTAGGTAATCATTTCTTGCTCTATTATAAGTCTGCCAGGCATTTATGTTTTCTTCTCCTATACTTTTTCCAGCATTTGTCTCTTAACTCCTTAGCTCTCTTACACTCATTATTGAACCATTTCTCTCTGGCATGAATAACTTCCTATGTAGGTGGAAAGAATGCAACGATCTACTATTTCCTCATATTCCTCACAAACAATGTCGTGAATTTCTTGTATGGATTTGTTGTTAAATAAGGTCCTCCAGTCTATAACTGCAAAAAAGTTAATTAATTTTGAT
The DNA here is from genome assembly GCA_037179515.1 of Halocaridina rubra. Classification (NCBI taxonomy): domain Eukaryota; kingdom Metazoa; phylum Arthropoda; class Malacostraca; order Decapoda; family Atyidae; genus Halocaridina; species Halocaridina rubra. The sequence goes on from JAXCGZ010000346.1 coordinate 67,976, forward strand.
GTAGTCTCCTTTCGGATACTTCCTCCTCGTGTCCTCAATGCCTCTACTTTAAAGCAGAACATCTTTGATGATATACTCCATCAACAACACACAGTGGTCACTCTTTCCATTTGTTGGTTAATACTCAAATTTTTCAATATCCAACACATTATCAATGATTGCTAGATCAAGCAGGAATGGTTCATCCCCACCCCTGGCCCTCGGTGGTTCCAGTACATATTAATGTAATAATTCTTCCGTAGTAGCCGTGGCTCAGTCGGTAGCGTCTCCGACTCTGAGGCGTCAGGTCGAGGGTTCGCGCCCCGTCACGGTCTGAGGTTAGCAAAGGCATGCACTCAGCGTAAGGATTACATCTGCCGAAACAAGTCCTTCGCAAGAAGGCAACCGTCCTAGCCCTTGGTTGATAAGGGAGTCCGTGACGTAAAACCGGAACATTAATGTAATAATTCTTCCCTACTGTGTGGATCAAGATTTATCCAATCTATCAATCTATGATCAAAATCTACTATAATCAAAATCTTACATCTTCTCTCACCTCTGTTATGTATGTAAGCAGTTATGTATTTTGTCAAAGATATTCTCCGCTTAAAATTACCGCTTTCTATAAGCAAATAAATAATATTCTTAAGTACAAAGAGTATGACTTGAAAGAAACCTGTATAGGATGTAATTCATTTATATTTGATTCTATGTAAAGTACTTATGGTTTTGATCCCTCTAAGTACATTCTCATTTGTTCTTGTAATTTGATTAGTCGTAAATATATGTAACATATTATTAACTTCTTCTACATAATAAACCCTGTTGAGGAAGGAGTGTTTTATATACCTCTTATTAATCCTAAGTCATCTGTGTCAAAAATGGGATATGTGATATATTAACACATTCATATAAAAGATATCTACAAGATTATTACCATTCTTGCAGGTAAGAAACACATTATTGGACGACGAGATGAATGAACTCAGAAGAAAGAATTTTGAGGGGAACGATAATAATAACCGATAACCAGTTCCTGCCAGATATCTTCCACTCAAGAGGACATCGTACCTCAGGCAACCAGGTAGATTCTTACGTCAGCCAGCAAAAAACCCTCAGCAGCAGACGGAAAGAAAACATTCGTCAAAATAATATTATGAATGTGTATAAGCTAAGTAATTTTTAGTTACATGCATGTATTTTATGTAGTAAAGGTTATACAGTACCTGGAATAAGATAAAGATAATTATATAATAAGATCAAGATAGCTAAAGGAAAGTAATTGGGCTAAGCCTATAATAAATAAAGGCACAAGAATGACTTCTCAAATACCAGCACCACCTCATTTTTCTATTGAATGTGACCCTAGAACAGTGGCACATAGGTGGAGGAAATATATTGATTCATTTGAAATCTATTTGGATTGCTTGGCCACAAAAACCGACAAGCAGAGGGTCAGCATCCTACTGCACATAGCAGGCCCAGAGGTTCAGGATATATTTAAAACACTAACCCCTGAGGATAATACATATAATAAAGCCGCAGAAGTATTAGGGAACTATTTTAACCCCAGTGAAAATATCAGGTATGAATGTAGCATATTCATGGCACTTGAGCCTCGAGAAAATGAGAGTATAGATATGTTTGTCACAAGATTAAAGAAGAAAAGTAAATTTTGCAAATATGATACCCATAACCCTGAGGAAGACTTAATAGTCGATTTAGTCATTTGTAAATGCAAATCCAGTGAGCTTAGAGAAAAGCTATTACAAGCTAAAGACTTGAATCTCCAAAAGTTGTTGGAAATTGCAAGAGCTTATGAACAGTCTCGAGTTCAGAATAAAAGGATTGAGGAAAATTATCAAAAACCTCAGTCTGGAAGTGTAAATAAAGTAATGCAGTACACACAACCAAATAAATTAGGCTCAAGTAACCATAAATCACACAAAAAAAACAGGAAACTTTGAAAAAAGGCATAAGAACAATACTTCCAATTACTGGCAAGGGAATAAAGCACAGACACCTAATAGTAACAAACATAGGGAATGCTACAGGTGTGGTTATAATAATCATCATCCGAATGATAGATATTACTGTCCTGGTTATAACAATGTGTGCCAGTTTTGTTGATATTATGGACATTTTTCCAGGAAATGTCTTAAGAAACAAACAAAACAAGCTGAAAAGAAAAACATACATTGTACAAAAGAAAGAGAACAAGAAAACTTAGAACAAGAAAACTCTGCTTTTCAACTAAATTCCACACACAAATAAGAGAATAATATGTGAAGTACAAGTAAATGGAAAAAAATATAGATATGCAGTTAGATACAACTGCAGATATAACTGTGATTTCAGAATAAGTAGCCAAGAGTATACCTTATCTGAAAATGGAGGAGGACACAAGTTTCTTAATCACAGATTACAATAATCGGAAGATTGAAACAAGAGGAAAAGCTGAAGTTATGGTAAAATATGAGAAACAAATTGTGGAATTACCAGTTGTAATAGTAACAGGAAATAGAAATGGAGTGTTAGGTTTAAACTGGATAAAAGGTCTAAAGCTAAACTTTCCAGAATTGATAAAGAAAGCAAATTTGAAAATAAATAGTATAAGTACACAAGATCTGATGGAAGAGTATGAAACAATTCTTAAGCCAGGCTTGGGTACTATAAACAATGTGACTGCAAACTTAGAATTAAAGGAAGATACAATGCCAAAATTTTTGCCACCCAGACAAATACCTTTCACGCTGAAAACTCAAGTTGAAAAAGAAATATTGAGACTAGTGGAAGAAGGAAATTGGCCAAAGGTAAAATATAGTCAGTGGGCTACACCTTTAGTACACGTAGCAAAGCCTGATGGAGGAGTAAGACTATGTGGTGATTATAAAGTCACAGTGAACCCACAATTAAAAGTTGCTCAACATCCTTTACCTAACCCTTGAAAAATGCTTTTCAGCAGTTAACAATGGACACATAGTCACAGGAAATATGTACACTAAATGCTCATTTAGGGTTATATCAACCGAAAAGAGTACCCTATGGAGTAGCAAGCAGTAAAGCCTTATGGGAAGAGACTATGGACAAGCTATTCAAAAGATTAGATGGTGTTTTCTGCTTTGTAGATGACATAGTTGTTGGGGGAGAAGATGAACAACAGCATAATCAGAGCTTAAAGAAAGTACTATGTGACAGAGTGTTTTGCTCAAAGTCACCAGAGGCTGTTAGATGCCTTATTAATTAATTTAGTGACTTAACTGTCATTTTTCTAAAAAAAAAATAATAATAATAATAATAATAATAATAATAATAATTCTCACTTCTTGACTTTTGTAGATTATGATTATTGTCAATTTATATTTTAGCTTATAGCTAATTTTAAATATACCTTATTTACTCTTCTTGTACATGTAGAAGTATAGTCCCGATATAAAGGCTGCTCCTACTTTTTTCCACCTCTTCACTGAACTCACCAGATACGTTTTGTTTACAATTTTCTTATTATAAAAATTGTTCTTGCTGATAATTTTTTTATAAATTTGATCTTGCTGTTATATCATTAGCCTGTCTATATATATAAGTAGCTTCTTTATTATTTGAGTACTTAAATTCCGTCTCCTACGAGCAAAGAATGTTCTGGAGATTGTTTACCAGTAAACTAACTTTTCATTATTATTCTCGTTTTATTTTATTTGCTTCCACTTGTTGCACCTAAAATACTGTCTCTCCCTTGCATCTCTACTATAATTGCCCGCCAGGGACCACCACTAAAGTAGTCCTTATATGATATCAGAGCCAGTTACTGCTCTAGAAATGTATCCTACAGATGAACGCACCAGGAGGGACAATGAGGAGTCCTCCGTTGGCGCCCAAACTTCCGGGAGGCAACATCTCGCCTGAGCAGGCTAAGTTTATTTCAAACCTTATTTACGTGTGTTGGGGTTAGGATGGTTGAGTGTTGTTAAGATTCTGTTTTACTAAGGGGATTCAAAGTACCAAGCTCGGTTAAGAGCTCACAAACAGACAGGACAGATATTTGTACTTGAACACCCCATCTCTTTTACCATTAGTCGGTTAAATGAAACTCAGAATTCAACTCTCTTTTAATTTTGGAAATGCAATGACATTAAAAGAATTGAATTAAAGTTCTCAAATTAAACTTTATGAAATGCTGCCTCGAATCCCGGAGGTGGTAAGCACGATTTCGTTTCCCGGCACCACGGACGTATGCCAAGACTTTGGCCTTAACTCGACGATTACCTCTGTCACACAGGCAGAGTAGAATACAGGACACTGCAATTTCAGAAACAGAAATGACACACTGTTTATAATGGGAAATTGAAAGCATGAGCACACATATAATGAGTTTCCAATGTCATTCTACTGGATGAAAATATATTAGTTATTCACAGCTAACCAGTAATATTTATGCTACCATAATAGCATACAAGACATTAATTCTTTACTGGTTTTAAAGGAAAACAATTTATGCACAATAAATGAAGAATAAGCAAGGCAAATACAATACTGTATGTATTCCTTAAATTGTGGGCAACCACAAAAGTTGCAATGCTTATCACTGATTTACAATTAATATGGTAAAACACTCTATTTAGGATAAAGGAAGAATCTACGAGATAAATACAGTATTCATTCACTTTTGGTTATCAAGAACTGTTTGCAATAAAAAAAAGGGTGCAAAACCACCTTCTGAGGTATTTGCAACTTATAACTCAAAATTCTTTATCCCCAACATATGAAGAATTAGCAAGATACATACAGTATGCATTCATTAAATTGTGGTTAACAGGAAATATTTGCAAAGCCAACAGGGTAAAATTACCTTTTAAATATTTGCAGTTTATAGCATAAAACACTTTAGCTAAATGATTAATTATTTGCAGTTTATATAGCAAATAGCTTTATTGACGAGTTTTTGACGTAAAACACTTTATTTACGATGATAGAAAGAGGTGAAATGAAATTGGAATTTTTTATGAAAAGGCATAGATTTTTACGGGCTCATAACCAGTCTTCGGAGGATGAGATTTTCGTTTATCACATTCAATGAGAAGAAACTTCTTAGCAATGTATATCAGCTGTAATTTCCAGGTTAAGGAATTAACTTTGGCAAGTGAGATTCCAGTTAGGTAATCTACAAAATTTCGTTTGTATGGGAATGGAATCTGAGAATAAAATTCGTAAGATTTAGCCAGTAACGAATGTAACTAATTCTCGAAAAACCAATTTGCTTGACCCACGAGCTGTACCATACACAGAGACTAAGTTGAGCGAGGACATAAACAGTGTCACAGTTTTTCCTAGGGGTTTCAGAATACTAAGGGTTGAAAGATCTGAGAGGACTGGTGGAGGGATAGCACTGCTCATAAGTGAAAGGATTCAAGTTGAAGAAATAAACTTGGCTATAGAAAGTGAGTTCAAGGAATTTCTTGTTGCTCGCATAAATACTGGGTCAGAGAGCATTATAATAACTGTTGTATACAACCCACCAAGGAACCAAAATAGGCTTGAAGTTTATGAGGAAAGTCATATAGGTACTATTGAAGTCATAAACTCAGTTGTTAACATGGCACGGGAAAAAAATGTAGGATTTTGATTATGGGAGACTTTAATCATAAAGAGATAGATTGGATAAATCTTGACCCACACAGTGGTGAGGACTCATTCGGGGCAAGATTCCTAGATTGCGTACAAGGGAATTTCCTACACCAACATGTAATGGAACCAACAAGGGCCAGGGGTGGGGATGAGCCATCACTACTTGATCAGGTGTTCACAGATAATGTGTTGGATATTGAAAAAACTGAGTATGAACCACCAATTGGAAAGAGTGACCACTGTGTGTTGCTGATGGAGTATATCATTGAAGATATTCTTCCTGAGAGTAGAGGCACTGAGGACATGAGGAGGAACTATCCGAAAGGAGATTACATAAAAATGAATGAGGTTTTTGCAGTTATTGACTGGAGAACCTTATTTTACAACAAATCTGTACAAGAAATGTATGACATCTTTTGTGAGAAATATGGGAAGATAGTAGATTGCTGCATACCTGTCACCAAAGTAGGTGTAATTCATGCCAGAGAGAAATGGTTCGATAATGGGTGTAAAAGAGCTAAGGAGTGGAGAGACAAATGCTGGAAAAGGTATAGGAGGAGAAAAAACATAAATGAATGGCAAACCTACAAAAGAGCAAGAAATGACTACCTAAGTAAAAGGAGAGAGGCAGAGAGAGACTATGAGAGGGACATCACCAGGAAGGCTAAAGAAAATCCCAAGCTTTTCCACAGCTTTATCAGAGGAAAACTGAAGGTAAAAGAACAGGTTTTAAGGCTAAAGAGAGCGGATGGAAGCATCACTTAGACGGATGAAGAGATCTGAAAAGAATTGAACAAGGAGTTTCAGTCAGTATTTACAGTAGAAAATACCCCACCCCCTCAGATTGCAGTGATAGAAGCTCAAGGGCTGGTATTAGAGAACATCAACCTTACAGCCACAGAGGTATGCAAAGCGCTGATGGATTTAGATGTTCATAAAGCTACAGGTCCCGATGACATATCCCCTCATGTGCTTAAAAAATGCGCAAACACAATATCAGTGGCACTAAGTATCATATTTAAGGAGTCACTGGAGTCGGGGGAGATTCCAAGATGCTGGAAACAAGCAAATGTGATACCTATCTTCAAAAAGGGAAGGAGGGATACGGCTCTGAACTATAGACCAGTTTCCTTGACCAGCATAGTTTGCAAAGTTATGGAGAAACTACTAAGGAAACATATCTCTCTTCACTTAGAATCCTTCAACTTTTTGTCAGTGAGGCAACATGGCTTCAGAGAAGGTAGATCAACAGTAACAAACTTATTAGAATTTTATCATGAGGTAAGCCAAATCTTACAGGAAAGAGAGGGCTGGGCAGATTGCATATTCCTAGACTTCCAGAAAGCGTTTGACACTGTTCCACATGGGAGACTTATTAGGAAGCTGCAATCAATGGCTAGAATAGGTGGAAATGTTTTGGAATGGATAGAAACTTACTTAGAAGGAAGGGAACAGAGGGTTAGAGTAAGACACTCAGTGTCTGAATGGAGAAGAGTTAGTAGTGGAGTTCCACAGGGTTCAGTTTTAGGGCCACTTTTGTTCCTTGTATATGTAAATGACCTACCAGAGTCTGTAAATTCATTCATGAATATGTTTGCAGATGATGCAAAGATTGTGAAGAAAGTAAAAAACGAGAACAATGGTAGAGAACTTCAGGAGGATCTAAATAATCTGCATGAGTGGTCAGAAAAGTGGCTAATGAAATTCAATACTTCAAAATGTAAGGTAATAAGAATGGGAACAAGTGCAAGAAGGCCCAAGCTTGACTACTCGGTGGCTGGAGTACAACTTCAAGAGACAGAAAATGAGAGAGATCTAGGAGTAAACATACTGGCAGATTTGTCTCCAGAAATACATATAAATGGCATAGTAAGGGCAGCATATGCATTCTTATCAAATGTAAGGGTAGCCTTCAGGCACATGGACAAGGAAATGTTCAGAAATATTTATGTAACCTATGTGAGGCCAAAACTCGAATATGCAGCCCCCTTTTGGAATCCGCACTTGAAAAAGCACATAGCTAAGCTTGAAAAAGTTCAAAGACATGCCACGAAACTGGTGCCAGAAATACGCAATCTCAGTTATGATGAGAGGCTGAGGGAATTAGACTTACCATCACTCGAAGCTAGAAGAGTGAGGGGGGATACGGTGACAGTCTTTAAATTCCTTCATGGTTATGATAGAGTGGATAGGGATCGATATTTTGATATGGCTGGCTCTAGAACAAAGAGGTCATAGTTTGAAGCTTCGTAAGAAAACTTCTTTGCAGGATGTAAGGAAATAGTTTTTCAGTGTAAGAGTAGTTGATAATTGGAATTCGGTAAGCGAGGAGGTGGTTAATGCTATCTCAATCCATAGTTTTAAGGACAGGTATGATAAGTATCACTAAGTATAAAATGGAACCGATGAGGAGACGGGAAGATACGAGCTTTGGGCTCTTTCCCGTAAACACAATTAGGTAATCACAAAAACTGAAGGTAAAAGAACAGGTTTTAAGGCTAAAGAGAGTGGATGGAAGCATCACTGAGACGGATGAAGAGATCTGCAAAGAATTCAACAAGGAGTTTCAGTCAGTATTTACAGTAGAAAATACCCCACCCCTCAGATTGCAGTGATAGAAGCTCAAGGGCCGGTATTAGAGAACATCAACCTTACAGCCACAGAGGTATGCAAAGCGCTGATGGATTTAGATGTTCATAAAGCTACAGGTCCTGATGACATATCCCCTCATGTGCTTAAAAAATGCGCAAACACAATATCAGTGGCACTAAGTATCATATTTAAGGAGTCACTGGAGTCGGGGGAGATTCCAAGATGCTGGAAACAAGCAAATGTGATACCTATCTTCAAAAAGGGAAGGAGGGATACGGCTCTGAACTATAAACCAGTTTCCTTGACCAGCATAGTTTGCAAAGTTATGGAGAAACTACTAAGGAAACATATCTCTCTTCACTTGGAATCCTTCAACTTTTTGTCAGTGAGGCAACATGGCTTCAGAGAAGGTAGATCAACAGTAACAAACTTATTAGAATTTTATGATGAGGTAAGCCAAATCTTATAAGAAAGAGAGGGCTGGGCAGATTGCATATTCCTAGACTTCCAGAAAGCGTTTGACACTGTTCCACATGGGAGACTTATTAGGAAGCTGCAATCAATGGCTAGAATAGGTGGAAATGTTTTGGAATGGATAAAAACTTACTTAGAAGGAAGGGAACAGAGGGTTAGAGTAAGACACTCAGTGTCTGAATGGAGAAGAGTTAGTAGTGGAGTTCCACAGGGTTCAGTTTTAGGGCCACTTTTGTTCCTTGTATATGTAAATGACCTACCAGAGTCTGTAAATTCATTCATGAATATGTTTGCAGATGATGCAAAGATTGTGAAGAAAGTAAAAAACGAGAACAATGGTAGAGAACTTCAGGAGGATCTAAATAATCTGCATGAGTGGTCAGAAAAGTGGCTAATGAAATTCAATACTTCAAAATGTAAGGTAATGAGAATGTGTACAAGTGCAAGAAGGCCCAAGCTTGACTACTCGGTGGCTGGAGTACAACTTCAAGAGACAGAAAATGAGAGAGATCTAGGAGTAAACATACTGGCAGATTTGTCTCCAGAAATACATATAAATAGCATAGTAAGGGCAGCATATGCATTCTTATCAAATGTAAGGGTAGCCTTCAGGCACATGGACAAGGAAATGTTCAGAAATATTTATGTAACCTATGTGAGGCCAAAACAAGAATATGCAGCCCCCTTTTGGAATCCGCACTTGAAAAAGCACATAGCTAAGCTTGAAAAAGTTCAAAGACATGCCACGAAACTGGTGCCAGAAATACGCAATCTCAGTTATGATGAGAGGCTGAGGGAATTAGACTTACCATCACTCGAAGCTAGAAGAGTAAGGGGGGATACGGTGACAGTCTTTAAATTCCCTCATGGTTATGATAGAGTGGATAGGGATCGATATTTCGATATGGCTGGCTCTAGAACTAGAGGTCATAGTTTGAAGCTTCGTAAGAAAACTTCTTTGCAGGATGTAAGGAAATAGTTTTTCAGTGTAAGAGTAGTTGATAATTGGAATTCGCTAAGCGAGGAGGTAGTTAATGCTATCTCAATCCATAGTTTTAAGGACAGGTATGATAAGTATCACTGAGTCTAAAATGGAACCGATCAGGAGACGGGAAGATACGAGCTTTGGGCTCTTTCCCGTAAACACAATTAGGTAATCACACTATCCCTCACCTTGTTGTGCCAGATGAATTCCTGTGAAGATGCCACGTAAATAAGGTTTGAAATAAACTTAGATTGCTCAGGCGAGATGTTGCCTCTGGGCAGTCTCGGCGCCAATAGAGGACGCCTCATTGTCCCTCCTAGTGAGTTCATCTGTAGGATAAATTTCTAGAGCAGTACCTGGCTCTGATATCATTTAAGGACTATTTTAGTGGTGGTCCCTGGCAGGCAATTATAGCAGAGATGCAAGGGAGAGACAGAATTTTTAGTTGCAACAAGTGGAAGCAAATAAAATAAAACGAGAATAATAATGAAAAGTTAGGTTACTGGTAAACAATCTCCAGAACGTTCTTGGCTCGTAGGAGATGGAAAATAGGAGCAGCCTTTATATCGGGACTATACTTCTACACGTACAAGAAGAGTAAATAAGGTATATTTAAAATTAGCTATAAGCTAAAATATAAATTGCAAATAATCATAATCTGCAAAAGTCAAGAATTGGGAATTTTTTTTTTGTTAGAAATATGACGGTTAAGTTACTAAATTACTTAATAAGGCATCTAACAGCCGCCTCTGGTGACTTTGAGCGAAACACTCTGTCACAAAGGCCCTTTCTAGAGAATATTGATTTAGCAAAATTCTACTACAGAAGGCGAAAAAAGAACAGAGGAAGTTATGGTGACTTCAGTGTTATTATGAGGGATGAGATATCCTTCTCATGGAAATGAACAAATGAACAATAAGAATGGGATCCACCACGGGAACATATCATACTATTAGGAAAAGTGAACAAGTCTTGTAAACAAAACATTAAATGGCATACAAAACATAAAAGAAATGTGATCAAATTCAAATTTCAAGAAAATTTAATCACAATTAGATATCAGTGAATATCAATATTTAAGTTTAAGAATGCTTCACATGCAAGAAGGCAATAATATAATATACAAAAAAATACAGTATACGCAAATGAAAAATTTGAACCAAGTCGTCATTAACATTGGCGACTGAATTTAAAAGTTTCAGCTATTCAACACTAAACTAAAATGTTTCTGCCATGTTCTGGCTTTCAGAGTCCCACAAAGGGAAATATAAAACTACGAATCATTTTCGTCTTCCATTAGGAATAATGTTTGTACGCTAAAATAAACAAGTACAGTACAGTATTAAAGACATAAAAGATAAACATAAAAAATAAACAACACATTAGAGAAAAAATCTTTACTGACTAGTCAAATTTAGGCTAACAGCACCAGCTTCCTCATTTGAGGGTAACGACCTTCGACTTAGTAGATCAGCAAGGTCATTGTCCTTGCCATGAACATGTTGGGCAGTGAATTTGAAAAGATTCAGGAAAAGTGAACACCTTTTCAGGCGAGGATTTAGCTTGTCTGCAGTCTGTAAATATAGGAGAGGTCAGTGGTCGGTTCTCAGTGTAAAATGTTGACCATACAGATCGACTTCAAATTTCTTTATGGCCCAATATGCAGCTAGAGCTTCCTTCTCCACGGTGGAGTAATTTTGCTCTGCAGGGCGAAGCCTGCGGCCTGCATATCACACTGGAGCTACTTCTGCTGAGTTGTCTGATTGGGCTTGCAAGAGTACGGCATCCAGGCCTTTGTCTGAGACGTCGGTCTGCAAGATAAATGGAAAATCAGGGTTTACCAGTTGTAATACTGGCTCAACCGCCAATGCTTCTCGGAGCTTGAAAAATGCTCTCTCTGCTTCATCTGTCCATTGGACAGAGGAGGTTTTACTTTGCTTCGAGGAGGTCATTTGCTGCAAAGGGGCAGCGATAGTATTAAAGTGTGGAATGAACCATTGGTAGTAGCCGACACTACCAAGGAATGATCTCAGTTGAGTGACTGTGGCAGGTTTCTTCATATCCTTAATAGCTTGTACCCTGTCATGTAAAGGAGACATAACTCCTTCTCCAACCACGTGGCCGAGATACTGCAATTGTGTGAAGCCAATCTCACCTTTGGAAGGCTTTAAATGAAGTCCATGCTGGTTCAGACGAGAGAGAACTCTGCGGAGGGTCTCGAGGTGCGATGACCAATCCTGAGAATGCACCAGGATGTCGTCTATAAAGCATGAAACATTGTCGAGATCTTGTAGTACTATCCTCATGAGTCTGCTGAAGCAGCCAGGGGCATTTACCATACCAAAAGGCATGACCCTGAACTGGTATAGACCATATCTTGTGGAAAAGGCTGTAAGAGGCTTGGTAGTCTCGCTCAACGGGACTTGCCAAAATTCACTGGCCAAATCCAACTTGGACAGGTAACGGGCTTGGAAAGCAACGAGAAAATATGCTCGGCGTCAGCAATGGGCTCTCCATCAAAGATGGTACGGGAGTTAAGCTTACAACAGTCAAAGCAGAACCTGTGACTGCCATCTCGCTTACGCACTGCCAGTAACGGCGAACACCAAGGCGAAATGCTCTTTTCAACTGTTCCGAGGCAGACCCAAGTGTCAAGATCTTCCTTCAGCCGTAAGGACAGCTGTTGGGGAACACCATAGGAATGCCGAAATGGCTCTGGGTCAGTCAATCTGACATGATGCTCAAGGGTAGTGGTAATGCCTGGGAGGTCGTTGAAGACGTTCTCATAGTCCTCTAATAGCTTGTTCAGCTGTTCCCGTTGACTCGGTTGCAGTCTGGAGTTAATAATGCAATTACTCACACTTTCCTTTCGGTGTGTGGGAATGGCAGGATCCTTACCATCATCAAAGCTAAGCTTATGTCTTCAATTGCAAGGGCGCTGGCTGCGGCCAGAGGGGCTTCTTTGAAAAACTCCACTCCGTAAGTCTGTCTCCACTGCAAATGTGGAGTATTCCAATATAGGAGGTAAGGGGTGGCTATAATGGAGCACTGTGTTGCTGCAGCCTCGGAGGTTCTGTTGATGCTGAGGGCATTCTATAGGGGTTGCTGAGAGTGCCAGCGC
>JAXCGZ010000347.1:0-2500 GCA_037179515.1 Halocaridina rubra
ATCGTTTGCAAAGTTATGGAAAAATTACTAAGGAAACATATCTTTCTTCACTTGGAATCCTTTATCTTTTTGTCAGTGAGACAACATGGCTTCAGAGGAGGTAGATCAACAGTAACAAACTTTTTAGATTTTTATGATGAGGTAAGCTGAATCCTACGGAAAAGAGAGAGCTGGGCAGATTGCATATTCCTAAACTTCCAGAAAGCATTTGACACTGTCCAACTTGGGAGACTTGTTAAGAAGCTGCAAGCAATGGCTAGAATATGTGGAAATGTTTTGGAATCGATAAAAAAACTTACTAAGAAGGAAGGGTACAGAGGGTTAGAGTAAGACGCTTAGTGTCTGAATGGAGAATAGTTAGTAGTGGAGTTCCAGAGGGTTCAGTTTTAGGGCCACTTTTGTTCCTTGTGTAAGTAAATAGCCTACCAGAGTCCGTAAATTCATTCATGAATATGTTTGCAGATGATGCAAAGATTGTGAAAAAAGTAAGAAATGAAAACAATGGTAGAGAACTTCATGAAGAACAGAAATAGTCTGCATGAGTGGTAAGAAAAGTCTTCTTCTTCTTCGTCTACATCTTTTCCCACTTTTATGTGAGGTCGATGTTTCTGGCCAGTTTTCTCCATTTGTTTCTGTCCCATACCTCATCACCCAACAAACCTTTAGACCTCAGGCCGTCATTGATGCAATCCATCTACCAACGCTTTGGTCTCCCTCTCCATCTCCTACCCTGTATATCCATTTCCATCACCCTGCTTTCAACATACTGTTCATCCCTCCTAACGACATGACCATACCATCTTAGTCTACTTTCTTGTATTTTATCTGATATTTCTCTAACTTTTGAGGTACCTCTAATTACCTGGTTTCTGATCTTATCGCTTCTTGTCACTCCACACATCCATCTCAATATCCTCATCTCTGCCACATCCAGCTTTTTCTCTTTTGTCTTCTTTATTGCCCATGTGTCTGCTCCATACATCATCGCAGGTCTCACAACTGTCTTATGCACTTTACCCCTCAACTTAATCCCTATTCTCTTGTCGCACAGCACCCCAGACACTTTCTTTCAGTTCTTCCATTGCGCTTGTATTCTGTGGGTTATTTCTGACTCTAGGTCACCATCCTCTGCTACTGTTGATCCCAAATACTTGAACTTTTCAACTCTTTTCAACACCTTCCCCTGCAAATTGACCTCCATCCTCATCATCTCTCAACCTCAAGTACTCTGTCTTCTTCCTGCTGATTTTCAGTCCTCTATCCTCCATCACTCTTCTCCACTCCTCAAGCTTCTCCTCCACTACCTCTCGTCTGTTGCTACACAGTACAATGTCATCTACAAAGAGCATACACCATGGATACTGATCTCTAATACCCTGGGTTACTACATCCAAGATCAAATAGATATGGACTCAAAGCAGACCCTTGATGCAGACCAACATTTACTGCGAGACTTTTCGTCAAGCCCACACTGCTCTTAACATTTGCCTTTGCCCTCTCATACATATCTTGGATGATTCTTACATATTTCTCAAAGACCATATGCAGTCCTTTCTGTTTCTCCCTATGCTTTTCCATCATTTGTCTCAAGGCAAATATGGCATCCACTGTCCCTCTTCCAGGCATGAAGCCAAACTGTTCATCCCCAATTGTCATTACCTCTTTGAGTCTCCTCTCTATGATCTTATCCCATATCTTCATAGTATGACTTAACAACTTTATACCTCTATAGTTTCCACACTCCTGAATGCCCCACTCTTGAATGTCTCCCTTCCCTTTATAGATTGGAATGATTAAGCTTCCTCTCCACTCCTCTGGCATCTTTTCCTGAATAAAGATCTTTTGCATTAAGTCCCACAAGATATCTATGCCTTCGTCTCCAAGACTCTTCCATACCTCCACTGGTATCTTATCAGGTCTTGCTACCTTTCCATGTTTCCATTCTCCATTTTCCAGAAAAGTGGCTAATGAAATTCAATACTTCAAAATGTAAGGTAATGAGAATGGGTACAAATGCAAGAAGTTCCAAGCTTGACTACTGGGAGGTAGGAGTACAACTTCAAGAGACAGAGAATGAGAGAGATCTAGGAGTAAACATACTGGCAGATTTGTCTCCAGAAATTCATATAAATGGCATAGTAAGGGCGGCATATGCTTTCTTATCAAATGTAATGGCAGCCTTCAGGCACATGGACAAGAAAATGTTCAGAAATATTTATGTAACCTATGTAAGGCCAAAACTTGTATATGCAGCCCCCTTTTGGAATCCACACTTGAAAAAGCACATAGCTAAGCTTGAAAAAGTTCAAAGACATGCCACGAAACTGGTGCCAGAAATACACAATCTCAGTTACGATGAGGCTGAGGGAATTAGACTTACCATCACTCTAAGCTAGAAGGTTGAGGGGGATTTGGTGAGACTTTTTAAAATTTCTTCATGGTTATGATAGAGTGGATAGGGATTTATATTTTGATATGGCAGGCCCTAGAACTAGATTTC
>JAXCGZ010000347.1:10000-72500 GCA_037179515.1 Halocaridina rubra
TTTATTTTTTTTCTTTTGATATGACTGGTTTAGCAGTTAAGGAGAAAATTTAGCAGAATCAGGTATTAAAGCATCAAGTGGTTGTCTCCTTGGTTGCACATTCGAGTTTTCCTTCATGTGGGCTTCTGCTTTGTTTTTTTGTTTTTTTTTTCCACTTACCAAAGTAAGATTTTACATAAGAATGTGTTACCAGAAAAAAAAATGAACTAATTAACTAAATTAGTACTCATATGAAGATTTAGAAATTCTGTGCGAAGATTAAACAGAAACTAGTCTCTCTCTTCATTCTCTCACTATATTCTATGAAAGCCAAGATATCAAAATAAAACAAATTCTGTTCCTGATAGAGGATATCCAGGAGTTGTCGGAGGAGGAGTAGCTCTTAAAAGCCTGAAACTAAAAGTCAAGGACCTTGAGACCCTTGCAATGAACCTGGATGATAAAATTCAGAATATGGATAGAGAAATGAAAAAGAAGCACTTAGAGAGGTAAAAAGACCTTTGAGGGAAGCAATTAAGGCTCAAGGGCAAGAGAAAAAAGAATTAGAAAAACGAAGAAAGAAGCTGAAAGAAGAAAAGAGTGAACTAGAAACCAGAATTTCTAAACAAGAAGATAACAACAAACAGTTGAATGACAATTTGAATTAATTAAATTTTAGTTTACTGCTATCTTCCGAGAGAGACGAGATTGCAGCTTGGAATGTCCAGATAATGGAAAAATTTGAACAGATTAGATAAGAGTCTCAGGAGCTGAATACGGAATATGCTGCTATGAAAACTTTCTTTGCAGATGCAGTAAAGAGAATGTGGTAGTAAAAGAGGCAGTGAGGGTGGTGGCACTAGAAAAAATTAAAGATGTGATGGAAAGGGCTAGTGCACTGATAAAACAGGTTTTTCTGCCAACTCTTCGATCAACGATTCCAGCGCACCTGTTCCTCAGTCTTTTCCCCTCTCTAACCCTATGCCCTCCCTTATCCTTTCTTCACGCAAAGTTCATAAGGTTCTTCGCTCACTAAAGACAAACAAGGCATCTGGTCCCGATGGTATCCCTGCAAGGTTCCTTAAGGAGTTTGCAAATGAACTGGCTCCCATGCTTTGCAGTGTTTTTCGCCTCATTCTGTCAACCAGTATCTATCCTTCATCTTGGGAGCATGCTCTAGTTCAACCTGTTCCTAAGAAGGGTGACCGCTCTATTCCTTCTAACTACCGACCTATTGCTCTAACCTCCTCTATTGCTAAAGTTTTCGAAACTTTGCTCAATGCTCACTTCTTGAAACGCCTTGAATCTAACTCACTTATCTCTAATCACCAGTACGGCTTCCGCAAGGCAAGATCCACTGGTGATCTCCTGTCCTATCTTACTCATGTATGGTCATCTTCTCTGAGGAACTATGGGGAATCCTTTGTCGTCACCCTTGATATCTCTAAGGCTTTTGACAGAGTCTGGAACAAGGCTCTGTTGGCCAAACTCCCTGCCTATGGCTTTACCCCTTCTTTCTGTTCTCTGATTTCCAGTTTTCTTACTGACCGTTCTATATCTGTAGTTGTTGATGGTGCGACATCTAGCCCTTTCTCTGTTTCCAGTGGTGTTCCACAGGGCTCTGTTCTTTCACCTACTCTCTTCCTTCTCTTCATCAATGGTCTTCTACAATCCCCATCTTCCTCTCTTCTTCATGCCTTTGCCGAAGATTCTACCCTTCACTTTTCCTCTGCCTTTTCTTCACAATCTTCATCTGATACTCGTAATCAATCTCGTATCACTCTTTCTTCTACTCTTAACTCCGATTTGCAGAGAGTATCTGAATGGGGCACTCAAAATTTAGTTAAATTCAATGTCTCCAAGACACAGTTTCTGGCTATCTCTTTATCTTCTTCTCCTCCTGATAACCCTATTGTCTTTGAAACTAATGAAATTTACCCTCTTAACTCTATCAATATATTAGGAATCCATATAGCCTCTAACTTGTCTTGGAGGAATCACATAATCCAAATTTCTAAATCTTCATCCAAAACATTGGGGGTTTTGTTTCGTTTTCGTTATTACTTTTCCTCATGGCAGTTACTTGAAATTTACAAAGGTCTTATCCGCCCCTGCTTAGAATACTGCTCACACATCTGGGGTGCTTCTTCCTTTACTTATCTTCTTGATAGGGTTGAATCTAAGGCAGTCAGACTCATTAATGATCCTTCTCTTACTACTAACCTGGATTCTCTCTCTCTTCGCTGTGAGGTATCTTCCCTTTCGCTTTTCTATCGCTACTACTTCCATCACTGCTCTGATGAGTTGGCAAGTTGCATCCCTCCTCCACTGCCGAGGTCGCGTAACACTCGCCAAGCGGCCTCATCTCACAGGTACTGTGTAGAGATTTGTAGCTCTCGGATTGGTCGGTGCAGCGACTGCATCCTCCCATCTACCTCCAGACTCTGGAACTCTCTTCCTCCTTCTGTCTTTCCTAATTCTTATGACCTTTCATCCTTCAAAAAGCAGATCTATCGTCATCTCAGAGCCTAGTCCTCCATATCTCTGGGTCCTCCTTACTGTGACTGTTTTTTTTCTGTCAGTCGTTTTCCTTTGTGTGACATTACCTCATCTCTGCCTTGCCCTTAACCTTTTTCTTTTCCTTCGTCTTGGTATTTTCTCGTGCCCGGGCCTTTGTTGATGAGGGCAGTTTCTGCCTGTCCCGGTGTCACACTCTTAAAAAAAAAGAATCTCAGCCATAAGTAAACCACTGGAGTCAGCATTGCAGGGAAGACTTGAACAAGATAGAGCTAGATTTTGAGACCTGATAAGGGAGCTTGGAGTAGTATGTTGTCCGTATAATTATTGTGCACATTCACCAACTTGGTAAATTTTCTAGGGAGGAAAAGGCAAGACCATGAAAGTAGCATTTGAGAGAGGGGATGCATGTAGAAATACTGATGAGAAAAAATTACCTAAAAGACATTCAAGAATTAAAACAGTGCTCATTAGACCACACAGAACACAGGAAGAGATGGAATGGTAAAAAATTTGTTGCAAGAAGGTAGAAGCTTAAACGAGGGAAGAAATGAAGAAGAGAAGGAAAATTTTTGTTTCGGAGTTCTTCCAGTAAAGGGGAAATAAAGGAGAAAAATGATAGAAGATCAGGGGATGGGGCCTCATTAAGATTGCTGTATACAAATACTGATTGATTAGCTGGTAAGGCAGTAGAATCAGAGGATAGGATTAACAACAGTAAGGCAGATATAGTAGTGGTTACAGAGAATTAGTTAACTTAGGACATAAACAGTGTGGCAGATTTTCCTAAGGGCTTCAGAATATTAAGGGTTGCCAGATCGGAGAGGGCTGGGAGATTGATAGCATTGCTCATAAGTGAAAGATTTCGAGTTGAAGAAATAAAATTTGGTATAGAAAGTGAGTTCAAGGAATGTTTTGTTGCTCACATAAATACTGGGTCAGAGAACATTAAAATAACTGTTGCATATAACCCACCAAGGAACCAACATAGGCTAGAAATTTATGAGAAAAGTGATATAGGTATGAACGAATTCATAAATGCAGTTGTTAACATTGCATTGGATAGAAAATGTAGGATTTTGAGTATAGGAGATTTTAGTCATAGAGAGATAGATTGGATAAATCTTTACCAGCACAGTGGGGAGGATTCCCTACACAAATATGTACTGGATCCAACGAGAGCCAAGGATGGCGATGAGCTATCACTACTTGATCTATCATTCACAGATAATGTATTGGATATTTAAAAATTGAGTATGAATCGCCAATTGGAAAGGGTATTGATTGAGTATATGATCGAAGATGTTCTGCTTGAAAGTAGAGTCACTGAATAGGACATGAGGAGGAGCTATCCCAATGGAAATTACATAAAAATAATGAGATTTTGGCAATTAAGATTGAAAGGCTTTATTGAACTACAAATCATTACAAGAAGTGTATGATATCTATTGTGAGGACCATAAGAAGATAGTCACTTTTTGCATACCATCTACACAAAATAGGATTTACTTATGCTAGAGAAAAATGGTTCAATAATGAGTGTAAAAGGGCCTCGTCTCACAGGTACTGTGTGCAGATTTGTTGTTTGTGGATTAGTCTGTGCAGTGACTGCTTCTTCCCATCTACCTCCAGACTTTGGAACAGTATTTCCCCTTGTCTTTCCTAATTCTTATAGCCTATATTCCTTCAAAAAGACGAATCTATCATCATCCCATGGCCTAATCCTGCCATATCTCTAGGTACTCAGTACTTCGACTACTCTTTCAGCCTGTCCTCGTCCAATTGTATATCATTTCCTCATCTCTGCCTTAGCCTTAACCTTTTGCTTTTTATACATCTTAATGTTTTCTTTGTACCTGGGTTTTTATTGATGAGGGCAATTTTATTACTTGTCCCAGTGTCACACTCATAGAAAAAAGGAGTGGAGAGACAAATTATGGAAAAGGTATAGGAGGAGAAAAACATAAATGCTTAACAGACTTATGAAACAACAAGAAATGATTACCTAAGTAAAATACGACAGGCAGAGAGAGATTATGAAAGGGATAATACTAGAAAGGCTAAAGAAAATCCTAAGCTTTTCCGCAGTTTTATCAGAGGAAAACTAAAGGTCAGAAAACAGGCTTTAAAGTTAAAGATAGCGAATGGAAGCAACACTGAGATATATGAAGAGATCTATAAAGAATTGAACAAGGAGTTACAGTCACAACTTACAGCAAAAACCATCACACCCTTTTAGACTTCAGAGATAGGAGAGAATGGTCCAGTATCACCTCTTCAGCCTCAGAAGTATGCAAAGTGTTTGTTAATGAAGTTAGATGTCCATAAAGCTACAGGTCCTAATGATGTATCCCCTTCCGTACTTAAAAAAATGTGCTAATCCAATATCAGTGGCGCTATGCATCATATTTGAAAAGTCTTTGGAATCTGTAGAGATTCCAAGATGCTGGAAACAAGTGAACGTGGTACCTATCTTCAAAAAGGGAAGGAGGGATACAGCTCTAAACCCTATGCCTGTTTCCTTGACAAGAATAGTTCTCAGAGTTGTGCAGAAACTACTAATAAAACACATCTCTCTTCACTTGGAATTCTTCAACTTTTCGTCAGAGAGACAACATGACATTAGAGAAAGCAGATCAACTTTAACAAACTTATGAGAAATTTATGATGAGGTAAGCTGGATCTTTCAGGAAAGTAAGGACAAGGGGGATTGCATGATTTAGATTTTCATACACCATTTGGTATGGTCCCACAAGGGGGACTTATTAAGAAGATGCAGGCATAGGGGAGAATAGGTGGAGGTGTCTTGGAATGGACGAGAATTTACTTAGAAGGAAGGGAAAAGAGGTTAGAGTAAGACACTCAGTGTTCGAATAGAGAAGTGTTACTCGTGGGGTTACACAGGGTTCAAGTTTTGTGCCACCTATGCTCCTTGTATATGAAAATGACCTACCAGAGTATGTAAATGCATTCTTTAATATGTTTGCAGACGATCCATAGATTGTGAATAAAGTAAGAGAGGAAAGCAATGGTATAGAACTTCAAGAGGACATAAATAGTCTGCATGAGAGGTCAGAAAAGTGGCTAACGATTCAATGGTTTAAAAAGTAAGGTAATGAGAATGGGTACAAGTGAGAGAAGGTCCAAGATTGGTTGGTCAATAGCAGAAGCAGAACTTCAAGAGACGGAGAATGAGAGAGATATAGGAGTAAATATATTGGCAAATTTGTCTCCTGAAATGCATATAAATGGCATAGTAAGAGTAGCATATGCTTTCTTAGCAAATATAAAGGTAGCTTTCAGAAACATGGGCAACAAAATTTTCAGAAATATTTGTGTAAACTATGTGAAGCCAAAGCATGATTATGCCTCATGTTTTTGGAAACCACACTTGAAAAAGCATATAAATAAGTTGTAAACAGTTCAAAGACATGCCATGAAACTGGTACCAGAAGTACGTAATCTTAGTTATGAGGAGAGGCTGAACTAATTACACTTATTCATCACCTGAAGCTAGAAGAATGAGGGGGCATATGAACACGATTTTAAATTCCTTCATGCTCTTGACAGAGTGTGTAGGAATCGATGGTTTGATATGGCTGGTTCAATGACCAGAGGTAATATTTTGAAGATTCATAAGAAACCTTTCTGCAGGATGTAAGTAAACACTCTTTTAGATTAAAAACATTTGATTATTGAAATTCACAACGTGAGGAGGTACTTAATTACTCAATTCAAAGTTTTAAAAATAAATACTTAATGATCATAAAAATGGAACCGACTTGGAGAAAGGGAGTACCTATCATAAGGCTTTTATCCCTTAAGCACGATTAGGTAAATACAATTAGTTAATCACACAGACATAAACAAAGGGGACCTGTACGATAGGAGATTACAACAAAATAATCTTTGTGCAGTTATTGAATTGATTACCTTATTTAACAATAAATTTGTACAGGAGATGTACGATTTTTTTTTTTTTTTTTTTTTTTTTAGGAATATGAGAAGATTGTTGTTGCATACCTTATACCAATATAGAAGTCATTAATGCTAGAGAGAAATGGTTCAGAAATGAGTGTAAGAGCGCTTAGGAGTGGAGAGAGAAATGCTGGAATAGGTATAGGAGGAGAAAAAGTATGAATCCCTGGCAGACTTACAAACATGCAAGAAATTACTACCAAAGTAAAAGAAGAAAGGCAAAGAGGGATTATGAGAGGGATATTACCAGGAAAACTAAAAAAAAAAAAAAATCCCAAGCTTTTCCACAGATTTGTCAGGGAAAACTGAAGGTCAAAATACAAGTTTTAAACTTATAAAAGTACAGATGAATAGATCAACGAAGAATAGAGCAAGAAGTGTCAGTCAATAGCCACTGTAAAAATATTCATCCTCTCGGATTGCAGAGTTAAAAAATCATAAGCCAATATTGGAGAACATCATCTTTTCAGCTACAGAGTAGAGAAAGTGTTGATGGAGTTAGACGTTCAGTAAGTTACGAGGCCAGATGACATATCCCTTTGCATACTGAAGAAGTATGCCAAGCCAATATCTGTGGTGCCATGCATCATATATAAAAGTTGCTAGAATCTAGGGAGATTCCAAGGTGCTGGAATGAAGTGAACATGGTACCTAGCTTCAAAAAGGGAAGGAGAGACGCAGCTTTAAGCAACAGACTTGTTTCCTTGACCATCATAGTTTGAAAAGTTATGGAGACACTATAAGGAAATGCATCTCTATTCACTTGGAGTCCTTCAGCACTTTGTCAGTGAGATGACATGGCTTCAGAGATTACAAGAGAGACGGGGTTTAGCAGATTACATACTGCTAGGTTTTCAGAAGGCATTTGATACAGTCTCACATGGGAGACTTATCAAGAAGCTGCAAGTAATGTCAAGAATAGGTTAATATATCTTGGAATAAATAAAATCTTACTTAGATGGAAGGTGACAGAGGATCAAGGTAAGACACTCAGTATCTGGCTGGGGAAAGGTTAGCAGCAGGCTTTCACAGAGTTCAGTTGTAGGACCACTTTTTTACTTGTGTAAATGCATTCTTTAATGTCTGCAGATGATTCAAAGATTCTGAAGAAAGTGTAAGATTAAACTAATAGTACAGAACTTCAAGAAGTCCTAAATAGTCTGGAAGAGTGGTCAGAAATGTGGCTAATGAAATTCAATATTTGTAAGGTGATCAGAATGGGTAGTGCAAGAAGGTCTAAGTTTGAGTACTCAAAAGTAGGTATATGGCTAGTTCTAGAACTAGAGGTCATAGTTTGAAGCTTCGTAAGAAAACTTCTTTGCAGGATGTAAGGAAATACTTTTTCAGTGTAAGAGTAGTTGATAATTGGAATTCGCTAAGCGAGGAGGTAGTTAATGCTATCTCAATCCATAGTTTTAAGGACAGGTATGATAAGCATCACTAAGTATAAAATGGAACCGATCAGGAGACGGGAAGATACGAGCTTTGGGCTCTTTCCCGTAAATACAATTAGGTAATCACAATTAGGTAATCACACACACACACACACACACACACAGGTCCTGATGACATATCCCCTCATGTGCTTAAAAAATGCGCAAACACAATATCAGTGGCACTAAGTATCATATTTAAGGAGTCACTGGAGTCGGGGGAGATACCAAGATGCTGGAAACAAGCAAATGTGATACCTATCTTCAAAAAGGGAAGGAGGTTTACGGCTCTGAACAATAGACCAGTTTCCTTGACCAGCATAGTTTGCAAAGTTATGGAGAAACTACTAAGGAAACATATCTCTCTTCACTTGGAATCCTTCAACTTTTTGTCAGTGAGGCAACATGGCTTCAGAGAAGGCAGATCAACAGTAACAAACTTATTAGAATTTTATGATGAGGTAAGCCAAATCTTGCAGGAAAGAGAGGGCTGGGCAGATTGCATATTCCTAGACTTCCAGAAGGCGTTTGACACTGTTCCACATGGGAGACTTATTAGGAAGCTGTAATCAATGGCTAGAATAGGTGGAAATGCTTTGGAATGGATAAAAACTTACTTAGAAGGAAGGGAACAGAGGGTTAGAGTAAGACACTCAGTGTCTGAATGGAGAAGAGTTAGTAGTGGAGTTCCACAGGGTTCAGTTTTAGGGCCACTTTTGTTCCTTGTCTATGTAAATGACCTACCAGAGTCTGTAAATTCATTCATGAATATGTTTGCAGATGATGCAAAGATTGTGAAGAAAGTAAAAAACGAGAACAATGGTAGAGAACTTCAGGAGGATCTAAATAATCTGCATAAGTGATCAGAAAAGTGGCTAATGAAATTCAATACTTCAAAATGTAAGGTAATGAGAATGGGTACAAGTGCAAGAAGGCCCAAGCTTGACTACTCGGTGGCTGGAGTACAACTTCAAGAGACAGAAAATGAGAGAGATCTAGGAATAAATATACTGGCAGATTTGTCTCTAGAAATACATATAAATGGCATAGTAAGGGCAGCATATGCATTCTTATCAAATGTAAGGGTAGCCTTCAGGCACATGGACAAGGAAATGTTCAGAAATATTTATGTAACCTATGTGAGGCCAAAACTCGAATATGCAGCCCCCTTTTGGAATCCGCACTTGAAAAAGCACATAGCTAAGCTTGAAAAAGTTCAAAGACATGCCACGAAACTGGTGCCAGAAATACGCAATCTCAGTTATGATGAGAGGCTGAGGGAATTAGACTTACCATCACTCGAAGCTAGAAGAGTGAGGGGGGATATGGAGACAGTCTTTAAATTCCTTCATGGTTATGATAGAGTGGATAGGGATGGATATTTTGATATGGCTGGCTCTAGAACTAGAGGTCATAGTTTGAAGCTTCGTAAGAAAAGTTCTTTGCAGGATGTCAGGAAATACTTTTTCAGTGTAAAAGTAGTTGATAATTGGAATTCGCTAAGCGAGGAGGTAGTTAATGCTATCTCAAGCCATAGTTTTAAGGACAGGTATGATAAGTATCACTAAGTCTAAAATGGAACCGTTCAGGAGACGGGAAGATACGAGCTTTGGGCTCTTTCCCGTAAACACAATTAGGTAATCACAATTAGGTAATCTCACACACACACACACACACACACACACACACACACACACACATATATATATATATATATATATATATATATATATATATATATATATATATATATATATATATATATATATATATATATATATATATATATATATATATATATATATATATATATATATATGGAACGATTAGCCCATTAAATAAAACAATGAATATATATATATATATGTATATATATATATATATATATATATATATATATATATATATATATATATATATATATATATATATATATATATATATATATATATATATATATATATATATATATATATATATATATATATATATATATATATATATATATATATATATATATATATATATATATATATATATATATATATATATATATATATATATATATATATATATATATATATATATATATATATATAAAGTACTTTATTAATTTCGTGACCTAAACTGATCACCTTCTCAAAGTACATTCCAAAGTACTTTCCAAAGTATAGCAGATATAAGCTATAAGGTTGGATTCCTTTTAACCTTCTGTGGTGTAGTGGTAGTACCTTGACTTAGTAATCATAAGTCCTAGGTTCGAGTCCCGGTCGGGGTAAAAAATGATTCATGTTTTCACATATGTAATGTGCTTATCTGGTTATTTCATGGCTCGAGTGAGATTGGAAATTGAATTAAATGCTAAAATGAAGCCACAAGTGAGGTTCGGGAATCTGTAATATGAACATAGTGGCATTCAGTTAGAATGCGTTCATTCCTACGTATAGCAGATATAAGCTATAAGGTTGGATTCCTTTTACCTTCTGTGGTGTAGTGGTAGCGCCTTGACTTAGTAATCATAAGTCCTAGGTTCGAGTCCCGGTCAGGGTAAAAAATGATTCATGTTTTCACATTTGTAATGTGCTTCTCTGGTTATTTCATGGCCCGAATGAGATTGGGAATTGAATTAAATGCTAAAATGAAGCCACGAGCGAGGTTGGAGAATCTGTAATATGAACATAGTGGCATTCAGTTAGAATGCGTTCATTCCTAAGTATAGCAGATATAAGCTATAAGGTTGGATTCCTTTTAACCTTATGTGGTGTAGTGGTAGCGCCTTGACTTAGTAATCATAAGTCCTAGGTTTGAGTCCCGGTTAGGGTAAAAACAATGATTCATATATATATAAATATATATATATATATATATATATATATATATATATATATATATATATATATATATATATATATATATATATATATATATATATATATATATATATATATATATATATATATATATATATATATATATATATATATATATATATATATATATATATATATATATATATATATATATATATATATATATATATATATATATATATATATATATATATATATATATATATATATATATATATATATATATATATATATATATATATATATATATATATATATATATATATATATATATATATATATATATATATATATATATATATATATATATATATATATATATATATATATATATATATATATATATATATATATATATATATATATATATATATATATATATATATATATATATATATATATATATATATATATATATATATATATATATATATATATATATATATATATATATATATATATATATATATATATATATATATATATATATATATATATATAACAAACCTTTGAAATCTGCACTTAGGAAAAATAAAACATAAATAAGCTGGAAAAAGTTTATGGACAAGCTACAAAACTGGTGCCTGAAATACGCAAGCTCAGTCATTAGGAGAGACTGAGGGAATTGGACTGACCATCACTTAAAGCTAGAAGAATGAAGTGGGATATTGTGATAGTTTATAAGTTTCTTTATGGTTTGGCAGAGTGGATATGGAGTGATATCTTCATATGACTGGCTCTTGAGCTGGAGGTCAAAGTTTAGCTAGTGTGAGAATAGTTATTAAGTGGAATTTACTAAGCGATTAATAAGTGAATGCTAACTGCATATAAACTAGTTTTAAGGACAAACAAGATAAGTTTCATTGTGCATAAAGATGGAACAGACCAGGAGAAGGTTAGTTGCAAACATAGGGCTCTTTCCAGTAATTACAATAAAGTAATTGCACACACGCACACAGACACAGACACACACACACACTGGCAGATTTGTCTCCAGAAATACTTATAAATGGCATAGTAAGGGCAGCATATGCATTCTTATCAAATGTAAGGGTAGCCTTCAGGCACATGGACAAGGAAATGTTCAGAAATATTTATGTAACCTATGTGAGGCCAAAACTCGAATATGCAGCCCCCTTTTGGAATCCGCACTTGAAAAAGCACATAGCTAAGCTTGAAAAAGTTCAAAGACATGCCACGAAACTGGTGCCAGAAATACGCAATCTCAGTTATGATGAGAGGCTGAGGGAATTAGACTTACCATCACTCGAAGCTAGAAGAGTGAGGGGGGATATGGTGACAGTCTTTAAATTCCTTCATGGTTATGATAGAGTGGATAGGGATCGATATTTTGATATGGCTGGCTCTAGAACTAGAGGTCATAGTTTGAAGCTTTGTAAGAAAACTTCTTTGCAGGATGTAAGGAAATACTTTTTCAGTGTAAGAGTAGTTGATAATTGGAATTCGCTAAGCGAGGAGGTAGTTAATGCTATCTCAATCCATAGTTTTAAGGACAGGTATGATAAGTATCACTAAGTATAAAATGGAACCGATCAGGAGACGGGAAGATACGAGCTTTGGACTCTTTCCCGTAAATACAATTAGGTAATCACAATTAGGTAATCACACACACACACACACACACACTCAAGAAGCATTAGAGATGATCCCACATGGGAGAGATGGTCCCACATGGGAGACTTATTAAAATGCTGTAAGTGATGGCAAGAATAATGGAAACGTCTTGCAATGGATAACAATTTACTTAGATGGAAGGGAACAGAGGGTTAGAGAAAAATATATATACTAAGAAAAATATATATACTAACCCCATTGATCAATAAAACAAGTTTTCTACAAGTCTTCAAAATATAACCTATTCGTCTTACTCCGCCATGTTGCCTCCTCACACAATGGAGACCCTTTGGAATGACTCATCCATGATTCACCTCACCTTTTCATGCTGCCAGCTTTCCCTCCAAAAAGCTCATTCATTTTGATGTAATCTCCTTTCGGATAGTTCCTCCTCATGTCCTCAGTGCCTCTACTCTCAGGAAGAATATCTTCAATGATATACTCCATCAACAACACACAGTGGTCACTCTTTCCAATTGGTGGTTCATACTCAATTTTTTCAATATCCAACACATTATCTGTGAACACTAGATCAAGTAGTGATGGCTCATCCCCATCCCTGGCCCTTGTTGGTTCCATTACATGTTGGTGTAGGAAATTCCCTTATACGCAATCTAGGAATCTTGCCCCGAATGAGTCCTCACCACTGTGTGGGTCAAGATTTATCCAATCTATCTCTTTATGATTAAAGTCTCCCATAATCAAAATCCTACATTTTTTTCCCGTGCCATGTTAACAACTGAGTTTATGACTGCAATAGTACCTATATGACTTTCCTCATAAACTTCAAGCCTATTTTGGTTCCTTGGTGGGTTGTATACAACAGTTATTATAATGCTCTCTGACCCAGTATTTATGCGAGCAACAAGAAATTCCTTGAACTCATTTTCTACAGCCAAGTTTATTTCTTCAACTTGAATCCTTTCACTTATGAGCAGTGCTATCCCTCCACCATTCCTCTCATATCTTTCAACACTTAGTATTCTGAAACCCTTAGGAAAAACTGTGACACTGTTTATGTCCTCACTCAACTTAGTCTCTGTAATTGCTACTATATCTGCCTTACTGTTGTGAATCCTATCTTTTAATTCTACTGCCTTACCAGCTAATCCATCAGCATTTGTGTATAACAATCTTAATGAGGCCCCATCCCCTGATCTTCTGTCATTATCTTCTTTATCTCCCCTTTGTCTGGAAGAACTCTGTAATGAAAATTTTTCTTCTCTTCTTCATTTCTTTCATCATTTAACCTTCTTGCCTCTTGCAACAAGTTTTTGATCTTTCCCATCTCTTCCTGTGTTCTGTATTGTCTAATGAACACTTCTTTAAATTCTTGAAGGTCTTTTAGACTTTTTTTTCTCAACAATATTTCCCTACATGTTTCCCCTCTCTCAAAGGTTACTTTTGTTGGTCTCGGCTTTCCTTCCCTCGAATATTTACCTAGTTGGTGTATGTTTACAATATCCCCAGGACCACATACTACTCCAAGCTTTCTTATCAGGTCTACAACCCTAGCTTTATTTTCTTCAAGTCTCCCCTGCCATGTTGGCTCCTGGGACTCGCTGATGCCTGAGATTACTACTGTCTTCTCCTTATCAAGTGCCTGTCTGATGAGTGGGTTTCCCCTTTCCATCACAACGTCTTTCATTTTTTCGATTACTGTCTCTTTATAGTCAACTGTTTGTATGTTTTCCAGTGCCACCACCTTTACAGCCTCTTTTACTGCCACATTCCCCTTTAGTGCATCAGCAAAGGAAGTTTTCATGGCATCATTTTCTATATTCAGCTCCTGGAACTCTTTTCTGAACTGTTCAATGTTTTCCTTAATCTGGACATTCCAAGCAGCAATCTCGTCTCTCTCAGAAGAGAGCAGTGAACTAACATCTAATTCCTTTAGGTTGTCATTTAGCTGTTTGTTTTTATCTTCTTGTTTAGAAAGTCTAGATTCTAGTTGATTCTTTTCCCCTTCCAGCTTTTTTATTCTTTTTTCTAGTTCCTTTCTCTCCTGCCCTTGTGCTTTATTTGCTTCCTCCAAAGATCTTATTTGCTCTCTGAGTGTTTCATTCTCTTTCATTTCTCCATCCATATTCTGAATTTTATCATCAAGGCTTATAACCATTTCCTCTATATTCTTGATTTTCTGTTTGAGTCTCCTGATGGCTACCCCTCCTACCGACCCATGGATGGGAGAGGTTTGGGACAGAGATGGCGTCATTTTTATGTTCTCCCTCTCACAGAATATAGAAAGAAGACGAGAAAGAGGAAAAAAAAAGAGAAAAACTTTTAAGTAAGCTTCACACCGAATTTTTATATCTCCATATAAGTGATATTTAGTGACTCAGTTTATCTCTTTTCTGGTAACACACATCTTAACTTAAAAACTTGACCATGGTAATTTAAGGATAAAAAGAAAAAGAAAAAAAATGCAACAAAACAAAAGTCAAACCTGAAGGAAAAATTCGAACCTGTGTCTGAGGTGGCACCCACCTGTTTCTGCTATATATTCTTCCTAACTGATAAACCCACTTGCTAACCAAGGTATGTTATCACAAGATTAGACTTTACATTTAACTCAATATATATACAAAATAAAAACAAAATAGTAAAAGAGAAAGCTAAAAGAAAAGCAAAAAAAAAAAATGAAGAAAATAAGACAGCTGTACTACTTGGCAACTTAACTCAGTACTGTTGACAGGTGGATATTTTTTTTTTTTTTTTACCTATTCAATTTTTTCTTGTATCAAACTAACTAACAAGCTAATATAAATGGAATGGATACTGATTTTAACAATATATGGAACCACAGGATCAGGTAAACGGCCTAAGAGCTTTCCCCAGTTTACACAAAAAATTAGGTAATGTGATGTGATGGCTTCACCTCTGGCAACTCTTCTAAATTTCCTTCAAGGCAGAACTGGACGGCAGCTTCTCTCTCCCCTCACGAAAAATGTTCTCAATTTTTTTTCCTTTAATATTTTGGACAGTCTCGTCATACAACAAATATAAGTTTTGTACTCACAATACTCTGCAGGATTTCAGATTTAGGGAAATTATGGTAAAGTTTTCCACTAAGCACTTAGTCACTCGAAACAATTAAAAATTTAAGAGGAGCAGTTCCGTGTGTCACTGAACGCGCGCGTGTGTGTGTGTGTGTGTGTATGTATAATTACCCAATTGTAAGTACTTAATTATGCTTACTGGAAAGATCCCTATGATTGCAACTAACCATCTCCTGGTCGGTTCCAAATGTATACACAATGATACTTATCATATCTGTCCTTGCCTATTCTCACACTAAAAACGTACTTCCTTGCTTCCTACAAAGTTTTCTTATGAAGCCTCA
Source organism: Halocaridina rubra (assembly GCA_037179515.1). Lineage (NCBI taxonomy): Eukaryota > Metazoa > Arthropoda > Malacostraca > Decapoda > Atyidae > Halocaridina > Halocaridina rubra. The sequence goes on from JAXCGZ010000347.1 coordinate 25,756, forward strand.
AACTCTGACCTCCATTTCTAGAGCCAGTCATATGAAGATCTCACTCCTAATGCACTCTGTCAAATCAAAAAGGGACTTATAAACCATTGCAATATCCCCCCTTTATACTTCTAGTTTCAAGTGATGGTCATTCTAAGTCCCTCAGTCTCTCCTAATGACTAAACTTGTGTACTTCAGGTACTGTTTTGAGCATGTCCTTAATAATTTTCCAGCTTATTATATGTTTTATATTTCCTAAGTGCAGATTCCAAACGTTTGTTATATATAAAAGCTTTGGCCTCACATAAGTTACATGAATATTCCTGAACATTTACTTGTCCATAAGACTAAAGGCCACTCTTACATTTCCATAAGAAATCATATGAATTTACTTTGTCATTTACATGAATTTTCTGGAGACAAATCTGCAATTATGTCTATTCCTAGATATCTCCCATTCTCCATATCTAGACATTCTGCACCTGCTATTGAGTACCCAAACTTGGGCCTTCTTCCACTTGTACCCATTCTCATCACTTTACATTTTGAAAGATTGAATGTCATTAGCCATATTTCTGACCACTCTTCCAGACTATTTAGGACTTCCTGAAGTTCTGTACAATTATTAACATCTTATACTTTCTTCAGAATCTTTGCATCATCTGCAAACATATTAAAGAATGCACTTGCACAAGGAAAAATGTGGTCCTACAACTGAACTCTCTGAAAGCCACTGCTAACCTTTCCCCAGTCAGACACTGAGTGTCTTACCTTGATCCTCTGCTACCTTCCTTCTAAATAATTTGTTATTCATTCCAAGATATTTCCACCTATTTTTGGCATTTCTTCCAGCTTCATGTGAGACTATACCTAATGCCTCCTGAAAACCTTGTTGTATGCAATCTGCCTAGCCCTCTCTTTCTTGTAAGATCTGGTTTATGTCATTATAAATTCTGCCTTCTCTGAATCCACTTCATCTCACTGACATAATGCTGAAGGATTCCAAGTGAATAGAGATGTCTCTCCTTAATAGTGTGTCCATAACTTTGCAAATTATGCTGGTCAAGGAAACAACCCTATTGCTTGAAGCTGTGTCTCTCCTTCCCTTTTTGAAGCTAATTACCATGTTCACTTGCTTCCAGGACCTTGGAACCTCCCTAAATTCTAGTGACTTTCAAATACGAAGCATAGCACCTCAGATATTGGCTTAGCATACTTTTTCAGCAAGTAAAGGGGTATGTTTTCTGGCCTCGTAAGTTTATGAGCATCTAACTCCATCAACGCTTTCCATACCTCAGTAGCTGAAAAGATAATATTCTCCAATTTTGACTCATGATCTCTTATGTCTGCAATCTGAGGGGAAGGAGTATTTTTACAGTAACTACTGATTGACACTCCTTGCTCTATTCTTTGTAGATCTTTACATGTGTCTCTGAGATGCTTCCATCTGTCCTTTACAATATTAAGACTTGTATTTTGCGTTCCTGGCAATATCCTTCTCATAATCCCTCTGTGCATCTCTTCTTTTATTTGGTAATAATTTCTTGCATGTTTGTAAGTGTGCCAATGATTCTAACATTTTCTCCACCTATGCCTATTCCAGTATTTGTCTTTTCATTCCTAAGCAATCTTACACTTATTACTTAATAATTTCTCTCAAGCATTAGTGACTCCTATTTTGGTATATTGTATGCAACAAGTAACCATCTTCTCATATTCCTAAAAGAAAAATTGCACATCTCCTGTATATATTTGTTGTTAAATAAGGTCATCCATATCTGCACAAAGATAATTCAAGTTCTTGTAATCCCCTTTCGGATAGTTCCTCTTCGTATATGTTTGTGTAATTACCTAATTGTGCTTAGGGAAAAAATGCCCTATGCTAGTTGCTCCCCTTCACCTGGTCTGTTCCATTTTTATACTCATTGAGTATCTATCTTTAACACTTTGAATTGAGTAAGCTTTAAGTTCCTCCTCACTTAACGAATTTCAATAATAAAATATTGTTAATCTAAAAGAGTACTTATTTACATCCTGCAGAGAAGTTTTCTTATGAAGCTTCAAAATATGACCTCTAGTTATTTTACCAGCCATATCAAACCATCGATTCCAACCCACTCTGTCAAGAGCATGAAGGGTTTTAAAACCTTGACCATATGCCCCTCATTCTTCTAGTTTCATGTGATGGTAAGTCTAATTCCCTCAGCCTCTCCTCATAACTGAGATTGCGTATTTCTGGGACCATTTTCATGGCATGTCTTTGAGCTTTATCCAACTTATTAATATGCTTTTTCAAGTGAGGTATCCAAAAAGGGACTGCATAATCATGCTTTGGCTTCACATAGCTTATACGAATATTTTTGAAAATTTCGTTTTCCATATATCTGGAAGCTATCTTTACATTTGCTAAGAAATTATTAAGCCATTTATATGCATTTTCGGAGACAAATCTGCCAATATATTTACTCCTAGATATCTCTCATTATCTGTCTCTTGAAGGTCTGCTCCTGCTATTGACTAACCAAGCTTAAACCTTCTCACACTTGTACCCATTCTTATTACCTTACTTTTTAAACCATTGACCTCTCATTCAGACTATTTATGTCCTCCTGAAGTTATATACCATAGCTTTTGTCTCTTACTTCATTCACAATTATGCATCATCTGCAAACATATTAAAGAATGCATTTACATATCCTGGTAGGTCATTTACATATACAAGGAGCAAAGTTGACAGTAAACCTGAACCCTGTGTAATCCTACTAGTAACACTTCTCTATTCAAACACTGAGTGTCTTACTCTAACTTCTTTTCCCTTCCTTCTATTTTTTTTTTCTATTCCTAGGCATTTCCACCTATTTTCACCATTACTTGCTTAAATAGGACTGACTGGAACAAGTCAATGTTAAGTCTTCCTTCAGTTACGATTTCTTTTTCTATACCTTCATCATCACCGAATATTCTTGGATATTCGTTACACATATCTTTTTATCCCTTCAAATATGACAAGTCACAACACTCTTTATCTCTGTTTCTCTTTACATTATGTTTTCTTCGTGCCCAGGTCCAATGATGGCAGATTTTTTTTTTTTTGCCTGTCCTAGCATCACAATAATGGAAAAAAATATTCTTCTTAATTAGTCCCCATTGTGGGATCATACCAAATGCCGTCTGAAAATCTTAAAATTTGCAATCCACACTGCCGTTTGTTTCCTGAAAGATTCGGCTTACCTCATCATAAAATTTTAATAAGCATGTCACTGTTAATCTGTATTCTACAAAGCCATGTCTAACAAAAAGTTGAATTCCAAGTGAAGAGAGATATGTTTTTTTTTTTAGCAGATTCTCCATAACTTTACAAATTATTCTTGTCAAGGAAACATGTCTATGGTTCAGAGCTGTATCCCCTCTTACCATTTAGAAGATAGGTACCACATTCGCCTGTTTTCAGCATCTTGGAATCTCTACATATTCCAAAATTTTTTCATATCATGCATATAATCACTGATATTGGCTTAGTGCATTATTAAGTACAAAGGGGATATATCATCAGGGATTGTAGCTTTATGGGCATCTAATTTCATTAATAAATAATTTGCCTACCTTTATGGCTGAAGAGATGAAATGTGAGCTCGGGTGGTATTTTTTTGCTGTAAATAGTGACTGAAACTCCTTGTTCAATTATTTGTAGATTCCTTCATACATCTCAGTGTTGCTCCATCCACAATCTTTAAGTTTAAGGCCTATGTTCTGACCTTCAGCTTTCCTCAAATAAAGCTATGGAGAAGCCTGACAACCCCAAAAGCTTGGTAAACCCACTTGTCCTTAAAAACATATACAAGGACAAAATTCAGAGCTGGAGCAGGCCAAACTCTCAAGTCTACTACACTGACGGTTCAGTAAATCAAGAAACTGGAGCCTCAGCCGCCGCCTTCACCACTGGAAACCACGTCCTATCCTGGAGACTGTCAAATTCCTGCTCATCGCTCCAGACTGAGCTTGTTGCCATAGCCAACGCCCTTGACTTCTTCATCCAGCAGGGAGCTGACCATGCCCCAATTCTCTCTGACTCTAAAGGCACCTTACAGGCCATCAAGAAGCTACTCCTCAGAGACAATGTACGTATCATCACCACCATCCTCAGCCACTACTACAGGACGACCAGCCTTGGAAAAGCCATCACTCTTGCCTGGATTCCCGGCCATGTCGGCATCAAGGGAAATGAGGAAGCCGATCAAGCTGCCAAACAAACCACTCTCAGAGCAGAAATCCAAATATCTCTTCCTCCTGGGATTCAACAGATAAAAAATAAAGCCACCAAGTCACTCCTTAAAGCCTTAATAACTAAACACAACCTGTGCACAGACATTGGCTCCCCCTCCACCTGGTGGTACAAAGCCACCACTGATCTTTGGAGAATCACCCTGCCTAAGAACCTTCGACAAAGCACAGCGGTCAATGTGTACCGTCTGAGACTAGGGTACAAGTGCACCTGGAGAATAGTGGATGATATTATCAGGGAATGCACCTTTTGCCAGGTAGCCTCACCACATCCAATGCTCCATTACATACTCGAATGTGATTCCTTTTCAGAAATTCGATGGAAAATTGGTGCCCCCGCAACATCCAGCGAAGATCCAAATGCCCGTCATGTTGCTAGCTCCATAATCAGACTAGCAACAAGCAACTACATGAACAGTCTACTGAAAATCATCAGTCAATACCCTCCACCAAGATAACCATGTAATAACTCTCTCTTACCTCCAAAACAAGAATTAATTTAAATTGTTTGATGTAAACTAATAATCCTCAACTGAACACTTATGCTTTCCATTATCTTTACAGTTTTGCACAACCTCACCTGCGGGCCAAAATTGGAAAGTCCGATCACCCCCAAGAGTGAATATTACCAACAATAACAAGATTTCACCCCACCTCCTCACCAAACAGGAAAGCTCATTCGCCCGCAAGAGCGAATACCACCTACAATCAACAAAATCTTACCCCACCTGCGGGCCACAAGGGAAGGTCCGCTCACCCTCAAGGGAGAACATCAAGGAAAAAAAAAATCTTGGGAATTTATTTAGCCTTCCTGTCCCAGAGTGTGACTCTGGGACAGACAAGAATATTGCCCTTATCAATAAAGGCCAGGGCACAAAGAAAACATAAAGATGAAGAAAAAATAAAAGATTAGGGACACGGTAGAGATAAGGATATGATACACAATAGGAATATGACAGTCTTTCTTAATTCTTATAGCTTATCTTCCTTCGACAACGGATATATCATCATCTCAGGACCTGATCCTGCCATATCTCCAGGTCCTCAGCTTCGACTATTCTTTCCTATCTTGTTTTTAACAATACCTTGCTTCCATTTATCATTGCTGTTATAAAAATGTACCATGACATAATCACTCTCTTTAAAATGTCTTACTCTCTCTGGATTTTCCATTTGGTTCTATCCACGATTAACCTGTTCAGACTGGAAACTTGGAGCAACCTGATCCATTTTGGTCCTGATTTTCCTTCCCATTAACAAAATTGATGGAGATTGTTCTGTGGAGGGATGGTCTGTTGCTCTATACTGAAGCAAAAACTGGATCAACTGATGAATCTGAGCCCCAGACCCACCCATGGGGAGATTCTTCAGTTGATCTGAGTCAGGGGGGATTCTTCAGTACTGGCTGTCTGTCTGTTTAGGTTTGGTTAGATTAGGTTAGGTTAGGTTGGGTTAGGTCTTCATTTCGTAATTGAAATTCATCCATCCATCCATCCATCCATCCATACATCAATCCATCCATATATTCCAAGGTAGATAAACAGACAGACCTAACCTAACCTAACCAAACCTAACCTAACCAAACCTAACCTAACCAAACCTAACCTAACCCAACCTAACCTAACACAACCCTACAGCCCTTCCAATCTGACATGTCACAACACTCCCCATCTCTAGTTTCTCTCCGAAATTGTTACGCCGGGGCACTATGGGGGAGGTTCTTCAGTTAATCTCAGTTTAGGGGAGATTCTTCAGTTGGGTACTCTGGGGAGAGATTCTTCAAGTGGGTACTCTGAGGAGAGATTCTTCAGTTGATCCCAAAAACTTACTAATATTATCAACTACATTATTCTGCGTAGTTCCTCAACATTTCATATTATGTTTTAAAGTCTGCACAAACTTTTCTGCCTCTCCATTTGTAGAAGGATGATATGGTGTAGATCTTGTATGAGAAGTACCATTTGATTTCAAAAAATTAGCAAATTCTTCAGAACAAAACTGTGTACCATTATCGGTAACAACTCTTTCTGGTAATCCATGAGTAACAAATATCGGCCTAAGTACCGACATAGTAGCATGTGTAGTGGTACTTGATATAGGAATGATTTCAGGCCATTTACTATAGGCATCAACAATTATCAAATAGTACCTTCCTAAAAATGGACCTGCAAAATCTAAATAGATACGCTGCCACGCCTTCTGCGGGTACTCCAATGGGTGCAGACGTACTAGCAGTGGATTATTCTGATGTTCAGTACAGCCTTCTCATTGTTTTACATATCTCTCAACATCCTTGTCAATGTTTGTCCACCATACAAATGTTCTGGCAATTGCCTTTGACATAACAGTACCTAAATGTTCTGCATGGATTTCCTTCAGAACTTGGCTCTGCAATATCTTAGGGATAACTACTCTAGCATTTCGCATAATACATCCATTTTCAATGGGTAATTCTAACTAAATTTGTAAAAATGTTTTCAACTTTTCTTGGTCTTGACTTAGGCTATGTCCAGAAATTAAAGCTTGTAAGACTTTTGACAAAACTGAGTCTAGTTTTGTTTTCTATTTCCTTTAAGTTGACAGGAAAATTAAGATTATGAACCATTAACATACTATGTAAAATTCCTCGTGGAGCATCATCTACTGACAATCTGGACAATGCATTAGCATTTCCAATCTTATTCGTGGAATTATATTTCAACTCATTTGAATATGCGGCTAAAGTAATAGACCATTTTTGTATTCTAGCTGCAACAATTGTTCGTAATCCTGCTTTTGAGCCTAATATAGCTAATAATGGCTTATGATCTGTCACTAAAGTGAATTTTTGCTGGCCATATAAGTAAATATGGAACTTTTCAACACCGAATACTAAATCTAGTCCCTCTCTCTATTTGAGAGTATTTCTTCTCAGCATTGTTTAATGAACATGAAGCAAAGATTATAGGCCTCTCGACTCCATTTGACATAATGTGAGAAAGAACTGCTCCTATCCCTACAGATGAAGCATCACATGTAAGTTTCACTGGTAAATGTGGCTGATACTGTGTGAGGCACCTTTTAGAAGTAAGTCACCTTTCATACTATCAAATGCATGCTGACATTCTTCTGACATTCCCAGTCAACGCCCTTTTTTAGCAAGTCATACAAAGGGTGTGCTGTCGTAGAAATATTGGGTATGAAATTACCTTAAAATGTTACTAACCCTAGGAAAGATTGTAAATCGTCAACATTTTCAGGAACTTTAACTTCTTTTATCGCTTTCACCTTATCATTTGTCTTATGAACTTCATGTTCATCTATCTTGAAACCTAAATATTCTACAGTCTTTACTTGGAAATGACATTTCTCTTTCTTTACCTTCAAGCCATTCTCTCCAATGCGACTGAAAACTGCTTCAAGTCTCCTCTGGTGTTCTGCTATAGTCTTACCTGAAATGAGTATATCATCTACAAATACAAAAACATTATCCGTTCCCTCAAATATTTTGTCCATTGTCTGCTGCCATAAAGCAGGGTTGCTAGCGATCCCATAAGGAAGATGCTTAGGTCTATGCAATCCTAAGTTCATATTAAATATACATATATCATGAGAATTCTTATCTAACTCCAGCTATCGAAAGGCCTGTTTGAGGTCTATTTTCAAAAAGACTTTACAACTGCCTAATTTAGCGAACATGTCAGCTTGCCAAGGTAATGGGTGTTGGGCAATTTGAAGTTGTGGAGTTACTATAATGTTATAATCACCACATATTCTAATATTATTATCGTCTTTGACTACCAGTACTAACGGTGTGACCCATTTAGAATATGATACTTTCTCCCAAGTTTCATTAGCTACTAGCCTATGAATTTCTTGCTCAACCAATGATTTTAGTGTATGTGGAATCTGTCTGGGAGTACAAAACTTTGGAGTGGCGCCTGATTTGAGACACAAAGAAGTTTTTACATTTATAACCTTTCCAACATTATCATCAAATATACCATTATATTTAACAAATAACACTTCCATTGTGCATGATTTCTGTGTTATATCATTTACCTTTAGTAGTCCTGGCAAATCTATTGGTATTATTTTCAACCAAGATAGACCCATTAGAGCTGGTCTGTTACCTGTTACTACCGACTAAGACAGATTTTCATACACTTTATTCTTATACTCTACAGTTATAGTTGCAGACCCTTTTAAGCCTATATTCTGGTTATTGTAGTCCATTAAAATATTGGTGCTAGGCTGTATAGTTAAACATGGAATTTTAGCAACAATGTTTTCAGGAATGACTGATACTTGAGCACTTGCATCCAGTACTATGGGTACGACTTAACCATTTAATATCACATCTACAAACATATGGTCATCACTTTGCCTATGGCTATAAACCTTGAACACTTGTTCTTCACTATCATTTCTGCTTTCTTATATTATATTTCGAATTGATGCTCGACTTCTTGAAAAACACATTTAAGAAGCAAAATTACCTATTTTCCTGCATTTACTACACTCTTCGTCTTTGTCTTGAAATTTATTCAGCTCAAAATATATGTCCATTACTACCTCATCTATTACAATTAGCATAATTTTGTACTCTTTTATTACCATTATAGTATTATCTTTTTTTCTTTGATGTTCTCCCTTGAGGGTGAGTGGACCTTCCCTTGTGGCCCGTAGGTGGGGATAGTATTACTTTTGTTTTTTCTTTGATGTTCTCCCTTGAGGGTAAGCGAACCTTCCTTTGTGGCCCGCAGGTGGGGTAAGATTTTGTTGATTGTAGGTAGTATTCACTCTTGCGGGCAAATGGGCTTTCGTATTTGGTGAGGAGGTAGGGTGAATTCTTGTTATTGTTGGTAATATTCACTCTTGAGGGTGATCGGACTTTCCTATTTTGGCCCGCAAGTGAGATTGTGCAAAACTGTAAAGATAATGGAAGCATAAGTGTTCAGTTGAGGATTATTAGTTTACATCAAACAATTTTAATGAATTCCTGTTTTGGAGGTAAGAGAGAGTTATTACATGGTTATCTTGGTGGAGGGTATTGACTGATGATATTTAGTAGACTGTTCATGTAGTTGTTTGTTGCTAGTCTGATTATGGAGCTAGCAACATGAAGGGCATTTGGATCTTCGCTGGATGTTGCGGGGGCACCAGTTTTCCGTCGAATTTCTGAAAAGGAATCACATTCGAGGAAATAGTGGAGAAGTGGATGTGGTGAGGCTACCTGGCAAAAGGTGCATTCCCTGATAATATCATCCACTATTCGCCAGGTGCACTTGTACCCGAGTCTCAGACGGTACACATTGACCGCCGTGCTTCATCGAAGGTTATTAGGCAGGGTGATTCGCTGAAGATCAGTGGTGGCTTTGTACTACCAGGTGGAGGGAGAGCCAATGTCTGTGCACAGGTTGTGTTTAGTTATTAAGGCGTTAAGAAGGGACTTGGTGGCTTTATTTTTTATGTGTTGAATCCCAGTAGGCAGAGATATTTGGATTTCTGCTCTGAGAGTGGCTTGTTTTGTGGCTCGATCGGCTTCCTCATTTCCCTTGATGCTGACGTGGCTGGGAATCCAGGCAAGAGTGATGGCTTTTCCAAGGCTGGTCGTCCTGTGGTAGTGGCTGAGGATTGTGGTTATGATACGTACATTGTCGCTGAGGAGTGGCTTCTTGATGGCCTGTAAGGCGCCTTTAGAGTCAGAGAGAATTAGGGCATGGTCAGCTCCTTGCTGGATGAAGAAGTCAAGGGCGCTGGCTATGGCAACAAGCTCGGTCTGGAGCGATGAGAAGGAGTTTGACAGTCTCCAGGATGGGACATGGTTTCCAGTGGTGAAGGCGGCGGCTGAGGCTCCAGTTTCTTGATTTGCTGAACCGTTTGTGTAGTAGACTTGAGAGTTTGGCCTGCTCCAGCTCTGAATTTTGTCCTGGTATATGTTTTTAAGGACAAGTGGGTTTACCAAGCTTTTGGGGTTGTCAGGCAGCTCGATCTTTATGTCGAGTGGTTGGTCATTCCATGGGGGTGGGCATCTGTATTCAGGAAGCGGAGTGTCCTGTATCTTGGCTAGGATGCTCTCCCTAACTGGCAGTGCTTGCAGGCAAGCGCAGACCTCGGTTGCCCAGGTTCTAGGATGGTGGTTAGGGTGGTGATTGAGGGCTAGATGGAGATTTGTGCCAGCTAGGCATTTATGTTGGGCAGTGGTGGTGTTGGCCACAAAGAGGGTCAGTCTTTGCTGAGCTCTGAGTTTGAGTGGCATGAGTCCCGATTCCATCTGGATTTTTTCTCTCTTGGTCCACATGGGGGCTCCTAGCATGGTACGTATGGCGTTGTTTTGAATTACTTCTATCTTGTCCCACTGTTGGTCTTTTAGTAGCCAGAGTGTGGGACAAGCATAGTCTATGAGGCTGCGTATGGCTTGTACATAGAATCTTCTGAGGACATTAAATGATGCACCATCGTAGAGGTCCGACATCCGACAAAGGACCGCTTGTCGCTGGCTGCACTTGTCGTGCAAGTGTTGAATTTCAGGTCCAATGGTTAGTCTGCCGTCGATGATTACACCCAGGTATTGGTGCTTGGTAACCCAGTCCACATGTTCATTACCTATGACCAGATTAGTGTCTGGTCTCCACTGGTGGATGGGAAGGGCCTTTTTTTTGCGGGCAATGATTTTTACTCCGAGGGAGATGGAGGCTTGGTGAATCTTGGTGAGGCAGCACTGTGTCTTGTTGGAGCTTCTGTCACCTATTGTGACAAGGGCAAAGTCATCCGCATAGTTGAAGAGTTTGGCTCCATGTGGTAGTGCGATGTCCATGAGTTTTTCCATGAGACAATTAAAGAGGAAGGGCCTAAGGATTCCACCTTGGGGGGTCCCATTTTCGTGATTTTTGTAGGTGGAGTAGTGCCCATCTACTTTGGCTCGTGCACTACGGTTTTGTAGACTCTGCTTGATCCATGAGAGAAGGTTACTTTTGATCTGCTTTGAAACGAGAGCTGAGAGTATTGCCGGCACATTGGCTAGTTCAAAGGCCTTCTCTAGGTCTAGAAAAACAATGTATCCACGGCAGTTGTTGATAAATGATAGCAAGGAGGCTATGCATTCTGAGGAGCCTATGCCAGGCTGGTAGACAAACATGTTTTCTGGGAAGGGTGGGCATTTCCAGCGGACTCTGTTAAGTACCATCTTTTCTCCCATCTTGCTCAGGCAGCTTAGGAGGGAGATGGCGCGAGGGTTGTCAGGGTCCTGTGGTTTTGGGATGGGCTGAATGTCTGCTCTGTTCCATGAGGCTGGTCTGATTCTTCGTGTGTATTTCGAATTGATCAGAGAGAGCAGAGCAAGCTCCCCTTGGGGCCCCATATTTGAATCATTGTGTATGTGATCCTGTCAGCACCTGGGGCTGTGTTCTTAGAGCTTTTGCTTACTCTTAGTAGCTCAGTCAGAGAGAATGGGGCATCTGTTTCGTCTTCAGTGTTGATGGCCTCTTCCATTTCTTCCCATCTTGCAGTGGTGAGGTCCTGAAGAGCTGTTCTGGTGGTGATGGGGAGCTGGTTGGAGCTTGCTCTATCCGCGAATTTGATGGAGAGTTCTTCTGCTGCCCTGCTTGGACCCCTGTGGGGGATGATTTTAGGAGGTTATCCTTTAGCAAAGGAGTTAATGCTCCTCCACATCGGGCTCACAGAGGTGTGAGCATCTAGGGTGGAAGACCACTCTAGCCATTTTTTCTTCTTAATGTTGCATGTCTCTTCATGGACAAGTTCTTTGACTGCCTAGAGAGTGCGGTAAGAGTCTTCAGTGCGACGTTTCCTGTGCATTTTCCGGATGAAGTTGAGCCGGAGATTGAGTTCTTTAACTCTGTCACAGTAGTACCATCTGTCCCGATGAGTGGTGTGATGTGGTTTGCAGAGGGGGATGGAGGAGTTTGCTGCAGCTTGCAGGGCATTGACTAGCTTGACTTCTGCTTGATCGATGTCTTCGGATGGTGTGTAGGCTGAAAACCAATTGCTGAGGTGCTCCTGGAATCGGCCCCAGTCGGCCTTCTTGAAATTCTATTGAGGGGGAGGAGCAGGGATTTGGAAGATTTCAGGAACTGGCAGCATGAGATGGATCCCGTAGTGATCGCTTGTGACCAGGGGATGTACTCTCCATGTGGCGTCTTGCTTTAGGGAGCTGGAGACAAAGGTGAGGTCCAGTATTCCTCCTCTGTCATGTGTTGGCTCATGATTGTTGAGAAGGGAGACGTCTTCTTGGTCGTGCAGCAGGCTAATGATGTGTCTGCCTGCAGCACAGGGGCGTTCATACCTGAATCTTGGATGGTGCGCGTTGAAGTCGCCTCCTAGTACCAAGTCACGATGACTGGCTAGCCCGAAGAGGGTAGTCAGGTCTTAGCCACCATCCTGTGGTCTGTAAATGTTGAACAGATCTATGCAGCTGCCCTGAAGTTTGATGTTAACAGCGAGGATGTGGACATCTTTGCCGCAGTGGACCGGTCGGTTTATATCCTTGGCTAACAGGTTTTTCCTGATGAAGGTGGCGCTGCCTTTGTTCTCCCCTGGAGACCAGTGCTGGTAGAATCCTTTGTATCCTGAGATTTTTGGAGTGTTTTGCTCTGTGCATAGGGTTTCTTGAACCATGATGACATCTATGTTGTCAGCCTTGGCAATGCCTTCAAGATGTTGTACCTTGTGTCTGAGACCCTGGGCGTTCCAGTGTAGGATCCCGAGATTAGATATCTTGATGATTTAAGGAGGTGGATGTGGTAGGAGTGGTTGGTTGTTGAGGCTGGTGGTGGGTTCCGGAGACAAGGGCATGGGCGACAACGGAGTGGGCTACTTTGATGTCTTGATTGTAGGCATCTTGAGGAGAGGCTCTAGTATCGAGGAGTTGGATGGCTGCCTGTATGGCTTGAATAATAATGTTGGTGAGCTCATTTACTGTGAAGAGGGTTTGCTGTTGGGAGGAGGAAGCAGAGGAAGGTGTCTGGATAGCCTGTTGAGGTGTGGGGGTATGGGATCTAAGTCTAGGGTCCCGGAACCTGGTGTGGTGAGCGGGTGTGTGTGTGGTCTGAGTGTTGCATGTGACTGTATTGCGTGTTTGAGTGTTGCATGGGGTGGAGGTGTTGGTGTGAGTGTTGCGTGAGGGGATGGTAGGGTTGTGAGTGTTGTTTGGGGGGATGGTAGGAGTGTGAGCGTTGTGTGATGGGGTGGATGGAGTTGGTGTAGGGGTGGGAAATGTAGGAGGTGTGATCTGTGTGTTAGAAGCTGGGTTATTGTTGTGTGGTGGGTTTTGGGTGGGGAGGTTAGGTGTGAGTGGAGCAGGAAGGGGCATTTGCCAAGGATTGGAGGTGGGGGGAGGAGCCGTGGTGAAGTTGGAGGTGGTGTGATTGGTGACAGAGGCAGAGGGAGGGACTCTTTGAGGAATCCTCTTCAGCCTTTCTGGGCTGCGGATGTTCCATGCGTGATGGTTTCCCATACAGTTTGGGCACTTGGCAACTGTTGCTTCATTGGCCTTGAATTTGTTGATGCAGCGGTCAGTGGAATGTCTCCCACTGCAGATTGCACATCTCTCTGGGAGATGGCAAGTATTTCTATGGTGCCCAAATCTTCGACACCGGACACATCTCAGTGGTTCAGGAGTGTAGTCTCTTATGTTGAATTTGCCCCAGATGCCGAGGTTTACTTGCAAAGGGGGTGGACCACAGATGTGGACCAGAACTTCTTTTGAGGGGATGGCTTGGCCCTCTATTTTGGAGGAGCAACGTGAGGCAACCATAATATACGTTTGCTTGGTTAGCAGGTCAACTGACCAAGCAACAGGGAAGCCAATGAGGATGTATTTCCTAATATTTTGGGCAGGGTTCATCTCTGCCAAGTGAGGTGAGTTGAGGCTGCGGATCTTCTCTGCGGCTTCTGCTGAGGATGGGTGGATGATAAATTCACCCTGTACATTAGGCTTAATTTTGCAACCAAACTCGGTGAGTTGGTCTTCCAACTCTCTGATTAGGTCATATGCCTGTTAAGTGGAAGGAGTCTGAACTTTGAACTTTGATATGGGCTCTCTATCGGTCTTTGGGGCTGGGGGGGGGGGAACTGGGGCAGCAGCACTCTCCTGGCTACTGCCAGAGGCTGTCCTTGGCCTCTTCTTTCCCGCAACCGTCCACCCCTGTTGAGGGGGGTCGAGTTCCATTCCCCCCTCTGGGGGGGAGTAGGAGAAGCGGCAGAGGCCATGACTAACAAGTAGTCATGGATATCACAGATTTCACTAGCACTGTTTGTCAATTTCGTGTAATAAAATATAGGGGCCTTGTAGCCGGATCACTTCACTTAATTGAAACACTACAACACTTTATCAGTAAAACAGTCTTCTATCTTTCTTCCCAACTCTCGTGGGAGAGGGGAGTGCAAATAGAAGTTATGCTCAGCACCACGTGGTTTTTTTTATTTCTCTTCCCAGCTCTCTAAAGAGAGGGAAAAGCAAACAGAATAAATGCAAGGTTGAAATTTGAACACTTCTGTAGAATTATGGAACACACAATAATGTGTGTTCAGCTAAATAAAACAACACAAAAGCACACAAAAAAACAATAAAACAAGGCAATACTTTCTGTTTCTCTCTTTGGCTCTCGTGAGAGAGGAAGAAAAGAAAACAGAGATACTTTGTTTTTTTCCTTGTAGAAACTTCCACCTCAGATCAGGGATGGAGTGGAGGAGGAGAAAATCACTTCACTGGTAGGAAGAGGCTTCAACTACCTATCACAAAAGAGATAAAAAAAATTAGAAACCTGAACACTTTCTATTTCCATTTTTCTTCCCAACTCTTATAAAAGAGAGAGAAGAGCAGGCAAAAATATTTGGGGTATATGACACACACACACACAGCCACTTGTTTTCACTAAAACACAAACAGGAACACAATACGAAATAAAAACAATCTTTGCTTCTTTTTCTGGCTGTTGTGAAAGAGGAGGAAAAGAGGACAGAGATACTTAGGCAGGTCCTATCACTACTGGAGCTGGAACCAGACTGAAACTGAAACTGAAATGGATGGGATAGGATAGGTAGGGGAAAAAACAGTGACTCTGTGCTGCTGGCTTAACCTACCAACAACACTTGCCCGCAGCCCACAGCAAGCTCAATGCAGAAGCTGCAACCACCCGGCAGGTAAAAACAGGGTAGTCACAGTCAATAAGGTAAGGATAATGAGTGTTAGTAGTGACTTGTAATCACGTCTGTGTGCTATCAGAGCTACTGCCAGACATGCAAGATCACTAATGAAAGGGTCTGTATATTAGCAGGGCTATTGACAGACGTGCGTGTAGTCAAACAAGTTTCAAGGTATGTCATCTACAGTCTAATGCAGTGACACAGTATGATGATGATATGAATGAATGATCGCTATGATGAACCAGACTGCTGTCTCTGTCTAGTATCAGACCTACCTATGTTAGTATCTGGTCTAAAAGTATTCTGACCTTGTTCATTACTCCTCTTGGACTTAAAATTATTCTTATTATTTATACTAACAACACGTATTTCTATGGTAGAATACTCATTTTTGTCATTAATCTTATTTTCGATAATACTAGCCTGACTATCAGCTACTTCCATTGCTCTGGCTATTTTTAGCAGACTACTTAGAGTGAGATTCTCGCCCTCTAATAGTTTCCTCCTTAGTTTTTGAGATGAGCACTTCTCAATGACCTGATCAACAATATCATCATTTGTGCAATAATTATCATAGTCACAACTACTGGCTAGTTTTTTCAACCTAGCATCTGTGCTCTCCTTATATTCTTGCCCTAACTTTCGAAAACAAAATCACTCATACCTGACATTAACTTGTGGAGAGAAATAAGTATCAAGTGCAGCTAAGCACTCCTCCAGAGTACCTGTGGGACCAGGTAAGGTCTCAAGAATTTCTTGGACTTTAGTACCTGCTATATGTAGCAACAGTGCACATTTCTGCTTGGTGTTAGTAACTGCTGTGGCGTCCAGGTAGTGATGGTTACTTTTCCCACTTCTTCCATCGTAATCCGAGGTTTGTGGGATCGGTATTTATCGTGAATAATGCGGGTGGTGGTATATCTAGTGGCATCTTGTACTGGAGTCGTCACCTATCAAATTGTCCTACATCTGTATAAGCAAAAATATTGGCTATATAGCGCTTTCTGGCAAAGCTACGAAGGCCAAATTCGCTATCTGCTGAGCTCTTCTGTCGTCATCTCTAGTCTCCACTTTGTTGTTTCAATGTGGCCGAATATATATACTTGCTCTTTCCTGTGGGTAGAGAAACGACATTACTACTGTCTCTGATTATTCCCTGCTTCCTATATAAGTATATGGTAATCCATTCTCATCGGCGATGAACTATTATCCTATTTCTATAGGATATAAATGACACGAAGTAAAAACTTCTACATTGTTTATTGGCGGGCTTTGGAAGAGTGGTGCTTAGTGATGTAGTAATATTAAGTGATATCTATAAATTCTTAATACATTGGAAAATATCTACCTATACAAATGTAAATATTCTTTATAATGACTAATTCAAAAGGGATATAAAATTACAAAGTAATTGTATAAAAATATAAGGTAATTATATAAATATATACATGCATAACATATAGGAGAGCTTTTTCTTAAACCAGAATCTTTCTCTTATGAGCAGCGATATCCCTACACCAGTCCTCTCAGATCTTTCAACTCTTAATATTCTTAAGCACTTATGGAATACTATGACACTGCTTATGTCCTCACTTATCTTAGTCTCTGTAACTGCTACTATATCTGCCTTACTGTTCTGAAGCCTATCCTTTAATTCTACTGCCTTACCAGCATTCCCCATCAGCATATATGTACAGCAGTCTTAATGAGGTTGCATCCCTTGATCTTCTATCATTATCTCTTTTATCTCCCTATTATCTGAAAGGCCTCTGAAGCAAAACAAAAAAATAATCTTCTTCATTTCTTTCCTTATTTGACTTTCTAGCAATTTCTTATCCTTTGCATCTCTCCCTGTGTTTTGTATTGTCTAATGAACACTATTTTGAATTCTTTGTGTTTTTTTAGTTTTTTCTCATCAATATCACTCTACATGTATCTCCTCTCTCAAAGGTTACTTTTTTTGGTCTTGCCTTTCCCTCTCTAGAATATTTACCAAGTTCATGAATGTTTGCAATATTCTCCAGACCACATACTACTCCAAACTAACTTATCAGGTCTAAAACCCTAGCTTTATTTCACTTATGCTTGAGATTACAACTGTCATCTCTATATCAAGTGCCTGGTTAATAAGTGCATTAGCCCTTATTAACAGGGCACAACATCTTTCATTTTTCTATTACTGTTTCTTTATAGTTAACCGTTTGTACGTTTTCCAGTGCCATCACCCCTGAGCCTCTTTTACTGCCACATTCCCGGTTACTGCATCTGCAAAGGAAGCTTTCATGGCATCGTGTTCCGTATTCAGCTCCTGAATCTTTTATAAACTGTTTGTTTTCTCTTATCTGAACATTACAAGCTGCAATCTCGTCTCTCTCAGAAGAGAGCAGTGAACTACCTTTTATTTCATTCAGGTTGTCATTTAACTGTTCTTTTTTATTTTGATTAGAAATTCTGGTTTCTAGATCACTTTTTTCCCCTTCCAGATTCTTAATTCTTTTACTATTTCTGCTCTCTCTTGTGTGTGTAATTACACAGTTAGACAATTAGGTAATTACACACAAGAGAGAAAAGAACAAGAAAAACGAATTAAGAATCTGGAATGGGCATCTCTGGCACCAGTTTTGTGGCGTGTGTGTAATTACCTAATTGTGCTTCCGGAAAAGATCCCTAAGCTTGAAACATAGCGTCTCCAGGTCAGTTCCATTTTGTACTTAGTGGTACTTATCATACTTGTCCTTAAAACTATGGATTGAGTAAGCACTAACTACCTTCCAATTATCAACTACTTTTACACTAAAAAAAAGTACTTCGTTACATCCTGCAAAGAAGTTTTCTTACGACGATTGAAATTATGGCCTCTAGTTCTAATGCCAGCCATATTAAAATATCGACCCTTTCCACTCTGTCATAGTCATGAAGGAATTTAAAAACCATCATCATATCCCCCTCGGTCTTCTAGCTTCAAGTTATGGCAAGTCTAATTCCCTCAACCTCTCATTATAGCTGAGATTGCGCATTTCTGGCACCAGATTCGTAGCATGCCTTTGAACTTTTTCAAACTTAACTACATGCATTTTCAAGTGTGGATTTCGAAAGGGGGCTGCATATTCAAGTTTTGGTTTCATATAAGTTACAAAGATATTTCTGAACATTTTCTTGTCCATGCACCTGAAAGCTTCCCTTACATTTGCTAAAAAACATATACTGCCCTTACTATGCCATTTATACGCATTTCTGGCGACAAATCTGCCAGTATGCTTACTCCTAGATCTCTCTCATTTTCTGTCTCTTGAAGTCGTATTTCTTCCACCGAGTAGTCAAGCTTGGGCCTTCTTTCACTTGTACCCATTTCCATTACCTTACCTTTAGAAGCACTGAATTTCATTAGCCACTTTTCAGACCACTCATGCAAACTATTTTCATCTTCCTGGAGTTTTATGCCATTGCTCTCGTTTCTTTTTCTTCACAATCTTTGTATCATATGCAAGCATATTCATGAATGAATTTACAGACTCTGGTAGATCATTTACATATACAAGGGACAAAAGTGGCCCTAAAAATGAACCCTGTGCAACTCCATTACTAACTTTTCTACATTCAGACACTAAGTGTCTTACTATATCCTCTGTTCCCTTTCTTCTAAGTATGTTTTTATCAATTTCAAGACTTTTCTACCAATTCTAGCCATTGCTTGCAGCTTCTTAATAAGTCTCCTGTGTGGGACCTTTTCAAATGCTTTTGACAGTTTAGCAATATGTAGTCTACCCAGCCCTCTCTTTCCTGTAAGATTCGGCTTACCTCATCATAAAATTTAATAAGTTTGTTACTGTTGCTTTACTTCTCTGAAGCCACGTTGTCTCACTGACAAAAAGTTGAAGGATTCCAAGTAAAGAGAGATGTATTTCCTTAGTAGTTTCTCCATAACTTAGCAAACTATGCTGGTAAAGGATACAGGCCTATGGTTTAGAGCCATATCCCTCCTTCCCTTTTTCAAGATAGGTCCCACGTTTGCTTGATTCCAGCATCTTGGAATCTCCCCTGATTGCAGTGATATTTCAAACCTGATACTTAGTGCCATTGATATTGATTTAGTGCATTTCTTTAGTACATAAGGGGATATATCATTATGACCTGTAGCTTTATGGGCATCTAACTCCATCATCGCTTTGCATATCTCTCTGGCTGAAAAGATGGTGTTCTTTAATACCAGCCTATGAGCTCCTATTTCTGCAATCTTAGGGGGTGGGGTATTTTCTGCAGTAAAAACTGACTGAAACTTCTTGTTCAATTATTCGCAGATCTCTTCATCCATCTGAGTGATGCTTCCAATAGCTTTCATTACCTTTAAAGCCTGTTCTTATACCTTCAGTTTTTCTCTTTAACTTTTTTGTTGATATCCCTTTCTGTTGATAACCATTTCATAGTCTTTCTCTGCCACTCAACTTTTACTTAGGAAATCATTTCTTGGTCATTTATAAGTATGCCAGACATTTTTGCTTTTTCTCCTTCCATGCCTTTTCCAGCATTTGTCTCTCCACTCCGGTTGTAGGACAAAATGCCGATGGACTTAATGTCGACGGATGCGACTTTTACTTAGTTATTTATTCTTCTTACTCTTTCATTCATTCATAATAATATTGGTTAAAGTGATAGTTCTGAACCTAACCTAACCTAACCTAACCTAACCTAACCTAACCTAACCTTACCTAACCTAACCTGAAATTATATGCGTCGACATTATGTCCGTCGACATTATCTCCATCGGCATTTCGTCTGCACACCTCCACTCCTTAGCTCTCTTACACTCATTATTGAATCATTACTCTCTGGCATGAATAGTTCCTATTTTGGTAGAAGGTTTGCAACAATCTACTATTTTCCCATATTCCTCAAAATAGATGTTGTACATTTCTTGTACTAGTTTGTTGTTAAATAATGTTTTCCAATCAATAGCCGCAGAAAGCTAATTAATTTTGATGCAATCTCATTTCAGATAGTTCCTCTTCGTGTCCTTAGTGCCTCTACTTTCAGGCAGAACATCTTCGATGATATACTCCATCAACAACACTCAATGGTCACTCTTTCCAATTGGTGTTTCATACTCATTTTTTTCAATATTCAACACCTTATTGGTGAATAATAGATCAAACAGCTATATGTCATCCCCACCCTTGGTCCTCGTTGATTTCAGTACTTGTTGGTGTAGGAAATCCCCTCGTAGGTGATCTAGGAGTCTTGCCCTGAATGAGTCTTCTCCTCTGTGTGGGGCCAGTTTTATCTCTATGGTTAAAATCTCCCATAAACAAAATCCTACCTTTTCTCTCCCATGCAATGTTAAAACCTGAGTTTATGACTTCAATAGTACCTATATGACTTTCCTCATAAATTTCCAGCCTTTGTTGGATCTTTGGTGGGTTATATCCAACAGTTATTATAATGCAAGCAACAAGAAATTTCTTGGACTCACTTTCTATAGCAAAGTTTATTTCTTCAACCTGAAATCTTTCACTTATGAGCAGTGCCATCCATCCACCAGTCCTCTCAGATCTTTCAACACTAATATTCTGAAGCCCTTAGGAAAACTTTGACATTGTTTTTATCCTCACTTAACTTAGTCTCTGTAACTGCAACTATATCTGCCATACTGTTGCGAATCCTATTTTTTAATTCTAGCGCCTTACAAGCAGTTCCATCAGAATTTGTGTACAGCAATGTTAATGAGTCCCCATCCCCTGATCTTCTATCATTATCTTCTTTATTTCCCCTTTGTCTGCAAGAACTCTTGAACAAAAATTATTCTTCTCTTCTTCATTTCTTTCCTCATTTAATCTTCTATCCTCTTGCAACAATTTTTGATCCTTTCCATCTCTTCCTGTGTTCTCTATGGCCTAAGGAACACTGTTTTGATTTCTTGAAAATCTTTTAGGTTTTTTTATGTGTTTCTCTACATGTGCCCTCCTTTCTCAAAGGTTATTTTCGTAGGTCTTTTCTTTCCCTTCTTAGAATATTTGCCAAGTTGGTGAATGCTTATAATATCCTCCGGACCACATACAACTCCAAGCTTCCTTATCGGGTCTAAAATCCTAGCTTTATTTTGTTCAAATCTTTCCTGCCATGTTAACTTCTGAATTCACTTATGCCTGAGATTACTGTTATCTCTTTATCAAGTGACTGTTTGCTCAGTGGATTAGCCCTTTCCATCCAATGTCTTTCATTATTTCTAATATGGTTTCTTTATAGTTTTCTTCAATCGTTTGTACGTTTTCCAGTGCCATCACCCTCACAGCCTCACATTCCTCTTTAATGCATTTGCAAAGTAAGTGTTCATGGCATCATGTTCCGTGTTTATCTCCTGAAACTCTGTTCTAAGCTGTTCAATATTTTCCTTTATCTGGACAGTAGAAGCTGCAATCTCACCTCTCTCAGAAGAGAGTAGTGAACTAGCATTTAATATATTCAGATTGTCATTCAAATTTTTTTTGTTGCCTTCTTGTTTAGAAATTCTGGTTTCTTGTTCACTCTTTTCCCCTTCCAGCTACTTTATATGCTTTTCTAGTTTTTTTTTCTCTCTTGCTATTCTGCTTTATTTGCTTCCTCCAAAAATTTTAATGCATCTCTAAGTGTTTCTTTCATTTCCCAATTCATATTCTGAATTTTATCATCCAGGTTTATTACAAAGGTCTCTAGGTCCTTGGCTTTTTGCTTCAGCCTTCTAAGAACCACTCTTCTTCTACATCCCCCATGAAAATAATCACCTCATTTGGCTTATTTGAGTATTTGTATATGCCATACGACCTTAGAAATGTCCCTGCTACATTTCAACGCTTGATGGATGGTTTATTCATAGATCTTAATTTGAATTCATGTACTTAGATGATATCTTAATCTTTTCAGAGACAGAGGATGATCATAAGCTACATTTAAAGTAAGTACTTTGCGTATTAGATCAAACAATCTCAAAGTCTCTGTAAAAAATTTGTTTTTCAAAGACGATATTGATTATTTAGGGTATTCTATAACTTCAAAATGTACGAAATCTGTTCTTCATAAAGAGTTTGATATTGTTAATTTTTGTAAGCCAAAGGATTCCTCTGCTTTAAGTATGCTTATTGAAATGCTATTTTTTTTTATAGGGAAAGGTTCCCATTTTGCTAAAGTTGTTTACCCTTGACTGAACTTATCTTATTGCAACCTAAATCTTAAGAACTTGAATGGAATCCAGGAGCTGAAGATGCTTTTATTAGTGCTAAAGAGTCACTTAACAATGCTTGCACCCTTGCACATATTTCTAGCCATAATAATTCTCCAAGCACATTGTGATTGATTGTTCCCAAGTTGCTGCTTGAGCTGCATTACATCAACTCTAGGAGGGAAATCATGTTCATATAGAATTATTTCCATAAACACTATCATTAACTCGGAGATGCTATTCAACTTTTAACCGAGAAGTGCTTGCAGCACATCTAGCTGTGCTGAAATTTAAGCACAATATTGAAGGATGAGTACTGTATTGCTTACAAATCATAAACCTCTAGTTTTTGCATTCAAAAATTCTCATAAATCAAAGTTGGATAAGTAGCAACGCACTTGGTCCTTAATCATTGAATAAGTATCCGATGTAGTACACATGAAGGTTGCTGATAATATTGTGGTTGATTGTCTTTCTAAGTCAGTACCAGCATATGCTGTTTCTGTGGATATGCATGATTTAGCTAGTATAGCTGAGATCCAGGCCACTAATACAGAAATACTTGATTAAAAAGACAGATTGAAACACGTTAATTACAATATCATGACTTGTGTTGCGACACCTCAACACCTCATCCAAGACCATTTCTCCCCTTATCTTGTTGTAAAGCATTTTTCCACTTGTACATAATATTTCCCATCCTGGGATAAAAACTACAGTACACCTCATTAAGTCTAGGTACTTATGGTCCAATATGGATCATGATATAAGAAGCTGGACTAAAAAGTGTACATCTTGCCAACAAACCAAGGTATATTGCCATACTCATGCACCTGATACTAATTTTACAGCACCTTTTGAGAGATTTGAGGATGTCTACTTAGTTATAATTGGCCCTCTTCCTTCAAGTTAGATACCCTGACAAACTTTTACAGCACCAGAGCAGTTTGTTCTTACTTGCGCAGATAGAACTACAAGGTGGTTAGAAGCAATACCAATCCCTGATATGTCTGCTGCAACAGTAGCTATTGTTTTTATTAATGGTTATGGTTTCTTGTTTTGAAGTGCCCTTGTATGATTTTTTTTATTTTTACAGATAGAGGTCCACAGTTTGAATCCTCTTTATTTCCGCAGTTTTCCTCTATTATTGGATTTCCTAGACTTAGGACTATTTCACATTAACCCCCAATTTAATGGTATGATTGAAAGAACCCATCGTATTTTAAAAGTATCTTTGATGGTCCGTAAAGATGTTTGGCTTGTTTTCTTGTCAATAATGATTTTAGGTTTGCAATGTATTCCTACAGAGTCAGGAGCTTTCCCCTTTACTTTGGTAACTGACAGTTTGCTACTAAGTCAAAAACTCATGATAACTTTCCAAAAACCCAGTTAGAGCCAACAGTAAGAAATTATATCAGAATTAGTGAGGAGAATGCTAGAATTAGATTTTTCTTAATGTTACTCTGGTTACCATCATATGCTCCCAAGGATCTTGAGACTTCTTCACATGCTTGGGTCAGAGCGGATCGAGTACATCGCCTGTTTGAGGCACCATGCTATGGTCCATTTGAGGTTGTTAAGCGTAGTGATAAGCATTTAATTTTAATATAAATTTCAGGAGATTTGACCACTGTTTCTGTAGACAGGCTGAAACCAGCCTCACTGCCGAAACCAGTGTTTGGCTCTGACGAGAATGAACAAACTGGAACTAGTTCTAATAACTCTGTACCTCAGAGTGTAACCCATTCTAATTAAAGGTGATAAAACCACTCTTGTAGAACATGATTTCATATATATATATATATATATATATATATATATATATATATATATATATATATATATATATATATATATATATATATATATATATATATATATATATATATATATATATATATATATATATATATATATGATATATATATATATATGTATGCATATATATATATATATATATATATATATATATATATATATATATATATATATATATATATATATATATATATATATATATATATATATATATATATATATATATATATATATATATATATATATATACTATTAATTTGTGTTTGTATTTTATTTTTAGTCAATGAAATTTTAGTGTACTCCTGTACTAGCAGGGGAATATACTGTATTCTGTGGACATTATTATTATTATTATTATTATTATTATTATTATTATTATTATTATTATTATTTTTTTTTTATTATTAGTCATACTAAAAATATTAATGAAAATAATAATAATAATAATAATAATAATAATAATAATAATAATAATAATAATAATAATAATAATAATAATAATAATAATAATAATAATAATAATAATAATAATAATTTTCTTTCCTTTTTAATTTAATAAAGGTTGTGAACACTCATTCCATAATGCAAAAAAGCCATGAAATTTACAAGAATATCCTCAAGCCATGAAGGAAACTAATTTGTGAAATGATAAGGTAATCTTGTAGATGAAGTAAGTACACGTGCCTTTCATGAATTCGCATGAAACGTCATTTTTCCCTTTTTATGAATAATTTCTACATAGAAAAGAATTTGGATATTTTGTGTTTTTTTAGTAGCTGGGCTCCTAGTCGCCCAGGTATAACTGTTGATAAAGGGTTTAACGCTCGTTTGTTATATTTGTTCCAAAGTACACTAACTCTTTTTGAAAACGATATGGATAAAGGACGTTAACGTCATATTCAAAGTACGTTGACTGTCGTTACTTGTGAAGTTTATTGGCGGGAGATTTGGATAATGGTTATGATATACATACATACATATACCTTGGCTGTTTCCCCCTTTAATTGGGGGGTAGCCGACATCAAGAAAGGAAAACAAATAGGGGGATTACTTTGCTCTATGGGCAATGACGAGGGAGCTAGAGACCGTTCAGATGGCACTGCTGGAGTGCCACAGCCAATCCTCCCGGCTCTTCCACAACCTGTGTCGCTTCACAACTGCCAGCTCCTCCTACTGCCCCTACCACAGGGCTATCTCTGTAAGATGCAGCCCCGTGGTAACAGCAGATGCCCATCAGAGCCGCGTCACAATCGCTCGCCACTCATTCCTATTCCTAGCACGCTCGCTTGCTTCCCTCACATCCATCCTCCTATCATTCAGGGCTCTCCTTACTCAATCCATCCATCCAAACCTAGGCCTCCCTCTAGCATTTCTCCCATCAACTCTCGTATTCATCACCTTTTTCAGCAGACTTTCATCATCCATCCTTTCCACATGGCCAAACCATCTCAGAACATTCATATCTACTCTGGCTGCAATTTCTCTCCTCACACCCGTTCTTGCTCTCACCACTTCATTCCTAACCCTATCCAATCGAGATACACCAATCATACTCCTCAGGCATTTCATCTCAAACACATTTAGTTTCCGTCTCTCACTTACTTTCATACCCCATAACTCTGATCCATACATCACAGTTGGCACAACCACAACCTCATACAAAACTTTCTTAACATTCATTTCCAACCCTCTATTCTTCATCACTCCTTTCAATGCACCCAACACTTTACATCCTTCATTCACTCTGTGACACACATCTGCTTCCACTCCACCATTTGCAGCTATAACCGAGCCTAAATACTTAAACTGATTAACCTCCTCAAGTGTCTCTCCATTCAACATAACATTCAATCCAGCGCCATCTTCATTTCTTGTACACCTCATAACCTTACTCTTTCCCACATTCACTTGCAGCTTCCTTCTCTCACACACCATTCCAAATTCTGACACTAACTGACACAGCTTTTCCTCTGAATCTGCCACCACCACAGTATCATCTGCAAACAGCAACTGATTCAGCTCCCACTCGTTATCATCCCCATCTACCATTCTCAAACCTCGACCACGCACTCGCTCATTCACCTCTCTTACAACTCCATCAATAAACAAATTGAACAGCCATGGTGACATCACACATCCCTGTCTCAGTCCCACACTCACTGGAAACCACTCACTCACTTCATTCCCTACCCTAACACAAGCTCTACTACCCTCATACAAACTCCTCACTGCATGCAACAATTTACCATTGATTCCATATAATCTCAAAACATTCCACATAGCCTCTCTATCAACTCTATCATATGCTTTCTCCAGATCCAAAAATGCAAAATACACATCCTTACCCTTTGCTAAATATTTCTCACATAACTGCCTAACTATAAAAATCTGATCTATACAACCTCTACCTCTCCTAAAACCACTCTGCACTTCCGCAATCATATATTCTGTCTTATCCCTAATCCTATTAACCAGTATCCTACCATACATTTTTCCTACCACACTCAACAAACTTATACCCCTAAAATTACTGCATTCATACATATCTCCCTTACCTTTGTATAGGGGCACTATACAGGCAATCACCCAATCCACTGGCACCAATGACAACATAAAGCATATATTAAACACTCTCACTAACCATTCCAATGCAGTCACACCCCCTTCTTTCAACATCTCCGCTCTCACACCATCCATTCCAGGTGCTTTACCTGCTTTTGCTTCATACAATGCCCTTTTCACCTCCTCTCTTGTAATCTCTCTCTCATTTTCATCTCCCATTACTGGCCCTTGAACCCCTCCCACTGCCACTATAGCTGCCTCTCTATCTTCCTCAACATTCAGCAAGCACTCAAAATATTCTGCCCATCTTTTCCTTGCATCGTTCCCTCTTAACATCTGTCCATTCACATCTTTCACTGTCTTTTCCATCCTCGATCCACCCTTCCTTGCTCTCTTCACTTCTTTCCAAAACTTCTTTTTATTCTCCTCATATGACCTACTAAAATCCTGTCCTCACCTAACATTTGCCAACCTCTTCTCTTCCTCTACCTTCCGCTTGGTTTCCACATTTTTCTCCCTATATCTTTCATACTTCTCCCTACTTTTACACTGCAGCCATTCCTCAAAAGCCCTCTTTTTCTCTTCCACCTTCATTTTCACCCCTTCATTCCACCACTCGCTGCCCCTCCTCATGCCACCTCCAACAAACCTCTTTCCACACACATCACTTGCATGTCCCACAAAACATTCTTTCATCAACCCCCATTCCTCCCCTAACTCCCCAACTTCTCTTCCTTTCACCCTGTCATATGCCACTCTCAACTAGCCTGCTGGCTAGTACAGTGGTAACGCGCTGGCTTCGCATTCATGAGGTCGAAAGATCGGTCCCCGTCCAAGACCGAGAGTTTAAGCTGTTTACTGGCAGGAACTGCTGTGGTTGGACACCACAGTGGGGGGTTGGGGCTTGTCCCAGCTGACGAATACCCATTGTATTGTAATGGAAATAAAGGTTATTATTATTATTATTATTATGATATTCCTGTCTCTTCTCTGGCTTTTTCAACTCTTCCACCTTCACTATTTCTCTTCTACATCCCCCCACACTATTTCCCCACTCTTTTGCTACTACCACTTTTGCTTCAACCAAAAAATGATCAGACATCCCAGCAGCCACACCCCTGAATGCATGTACATCTTTCACTCTACCAATCATGCTCTTTGCTACCAACACATAATCCATCAATGCTCTTTCTTTCACTCTTCCATTTGCCACTCTCATCCATGTATACTTATTTATTAACTTCTTCTTAAATAAACTATTACCTATCACCAACTCTTGCTCCACACACATATCTAACAGTCTCTCACCACTCTCATTCCCACCTGGTACCCCATACTTTCCTACAACACCTTCTATCTCTCCATCACCCACTCTGGCATTCAAGTCACCCAACACACCTACATAGTTCCTTCTACTCAGACCATCCACACATCTAGTTAACTCATTCCAGAATTCATCCCGCTCTTCCTCACTTCTCTCACATCCTGGCCCTTACGCACTAACAAAAGCCCAACATTCCCTTCCTATCCTAGCCCTCACCCACATCAGCCTAGATGACACTTCTTTCCATTCCACTACCTGATTTACCATCCATTCACTCAGCAATAATGCCACACCTTCTCTCGCTCTCCCCCTTTCAACCCCAGACACCCTACCCGTCACATCACCAAATGCCACTTCTCCTTTTCCTTTCATCTTCATCTCACACAATGCCAATACGTCCATCCTCCTCTTACCAAACATATATCCAATCTCACATCTTTTGCTCTCTATCGTACTACAACCACGCACATTTAGACACCCCAAAACTAGAGTTTGGGGAGAAGTTATTCTCCCCTCTACTCCACTTCTTCTTTGACGTCTCGCAGGAGGTTGATACAAGGGGGGGGATTCCTAGTCCCCCCGCCCCGTCCACTTTTAGTCGCCTTTTACGACACGCAGGGAATACGGTGAGGCTATTCTTTGATATTGTGCCCGCCCCACAGGGCACAGGTTATGATATAGCAGTTATAATAAAGGGATATAAAAATCAGTGGGTGAGTTACAATGAACCTCGTGAATAATCTTTGATGACAATTTTTTTTCGTATACTGTGGATTGTATTTGAGGTTTAGAGCATTATTTATAACATAATTAAGCTTGAAAGAGAAACTGGCATTATGAGTAGGTAAACGATGTTGTCACAATCCAAATGCCCACGTGATCAAGGAATGATTCTCAACAAAGAGGACCGATGGAAAGAGGATTTTCTTTTTAACATTGTAACACCAGAACGGGCCAAAAAAAAAAAAAGTAAATATGCATTCATCGGGCCTGGGAACGAAGAAATAAAAAGTAAAGAGAAACAGAGATGGGGAGTGTTGGGATTTGTCAGATGTGACGGGATAATAAAAGATGTGTAACTAATATCCGAGATGTAGGCATAGAAAAAGAACAGTAACTGAAGGAAAACTTAACATCGAAGTGTCCTGGACAGTCCTATTTATGTCCAAAAGACCCTTCAGCTTTAGTATCACAACGAGCGGCTAGTGCCATGGGCCAGCCTACTACAGGTGAGGAAATTAAAAAAAAAAGATGCCGATTTTGAGAAGAGTGTGTTCTGTGAGACATAGTAATTAAAAAAAAATATGTTAATATTTCCCTCACTTATCAACGTTGCTGGTCACTAGGTGGAATGATTGATGGAAATTTTTCGAGATTTGTATGGCGATAGTATGCTAGGAGAATGACATGCTAATTATATAGTCATATGCTTCTTCTTCTTCTTCTTCTTCTTCTTCTTCTTCTTCTTCTTCTTCTTCTTCTTCTTCTTCTTCTTCTTCTTCTTCTTCTTCTTCTTCTTCTTCTTCTTCTTCTTCTTCTTCTTCTTCTTCTCTCTACTACTACTACTACTACTACTACTACTACTACTACTACTACTACTACTACTACTACTACTATATTGGATGTATCTTCTATTGTTCATCCATACAGCAGAGCAATGATATCTGGATATTATTGTTTATTAAAAGTGTCATTTTCCTTTATTGATTAAGATGTGAGCAAGTTAAAGGCTCTAGTCTCCTCGTCATTTGAATTACTCTTTTTATGTTAGAATATACTTTTAGTAACAGAGACATCTTTCGGAAAATTATATCTTATTTCTTGAATATCATAACATTTATATATGCTGATGTGACATGTGCTTAAATATGATATAGTGAATAATCAGTAGTATAGAAATATTGTACTCAAGAGGGGCTCCTTTTGGTAGTAGAATTAGCAGCACACTTTTAACGTCAGATCACATGAGTCCATTTGCCACAGTTGGGAAAAATTAATTTCAAGCACTGTGACTATGTGGCTGAAGTTCTTCTTCAGTGTTAGATATTGTACTTGATGATGGTCCGCTTATAAGTTTCAGACCTAGTGCAAAGTGATGTATGCCAAATGGGGTTCTAGTTTTGCAATTTCTGTTGACTTCTATTTTCTCTAGTACCTTCCCCTCCTCTTGCTTGGACAAAATCACGTCTGGATGATTGCGGTCCACTGTCGACTCTTGTGCTGTAGACTGAAATATTTCTATAGTGTTTGTTATATTTTCTCGGGTTTTTTTCTCGCATGTAGGAAATGTCCTCAATCTTGCCTTGTGTATTTGAGTTTGCCCAACCAATACTTTATGTTATCAACAGATCCAGCACCGAATAGATCGTCTTTATAGGCAGGGTATTTCACTCATATGATAATATTGCACTTTGCTTTGAGGACTAGAAAAACCTGTGACATGTTTAGCCAAGGCAACAGGAGCTTTTCATTTAGCTTATTTTATTTTGTCATTGTTTCTTTTTATTCCTCCACTAATGTAAATGGTTTTCATAGGCGTTAATTACATAGAGTGCAAAAATGGGGTGTTTACCAAATATATATTGCAAAAATAGCATCTCTGTTAATTGAGTTGCAAGCATTTGTTGCAACCACAAGGAGGACAGCATCAGTATTTTGCTCTTCAAAGAGTATCTTCATGGATTGTATAGCTACTACTACTACTACTACTACTACTACTACTACTACTACTACTACTACTACTACTACTACTACTACTACTGCTGCTGCTGCTGCTGCTGTTGCTGCTGTAGCTGCTAATGCTACCTATAGAGAAATAATAATAATAATAATAATAATAATAATAATAATAATAATAATAATAATAATAATAATAATAATAAAAATGATAGTAATAATAATAATCTATCGGTACCACTTCTATCACTGCTGTTATGAGTTGGATCCCTGCCCCACTAACCGAGGCCACGTAATACTCGCCAAGCGGTCTTGTCTCACAAGTAGTGTGTGGAGATTTGTAGTTTGTGGATTGGTCGGTGCGGTGACTGCTTCTTCCCTTTCATCTCCAGACTGTGGAACTTTCTTCTTCTTTCTGTCTTTCCTATTCTTATAACATATTTCCCTTCAGAAAGCGGATCTATCATCTCATGTTCTAATCCTGTCATATTTCTATGTACTCAGTACTTCGATTATTCTTTCAGCCTGTCCTTTTCCTATTGTGTATCATTCCATTATTTCTGCCTTGTCCTTAACCTTCTACTTTTCATTGTCTGAATGTTGTCTTCGTGCCTGGGCCTGATGAAAGCAATTTTCTTGCCTATTCCGGTGTCACACTCATAAGCAAGAAAGAAAAAAGATGAAATAATAGAAATAATAATAATAATAATAATAATAATAATAATAATAATAATAATAATAATAATAATAATAATAATAATAATAATAATAATAATAATAATAATAATAATAATAATAATAATAATACTCAGCAGAAGAAGATTCACTGCAGGCCAGCTTTTGTTTACTATTGCATGATGAGTTAGATTTTTAGATTTATATACTGTCGAGCCTAAACACAAGTGGTTCAATGTGTGATGTTGTTTCCTTTTAGGTTGTCTATGCCATCAAAAGTATTTATAATGTTGAAACTTATAATCCATGACTTTTTAGTGCTTCTCGTAATGAACGATCACGTATTTGGAGCCGTTTTGTATAACTTACCTTCACTTACTTGTAGCAGGAGTTAGTCGGTAATTCCATGTGATTCTATAGTTTATCAATAATTTTCAATAATTCTAAATTCCAGATATATACGGGATACTTATATTGGGGTCTCATTTAAGCCATTATATATATATATATATATATATATATATATATATATATATATATAATATATATATATATATATATATATATATATATATATATATATTTAACCATCTTTATTGTCACGTATGAGCGTATCTAAGGATTGAATAATATTAATTATATGTTTCTTTTTATACACTATATCAGGCAGAGCCAATAATATTCTTTTCATACATTGCTTAATAAAATAGCTGCCCCTTACTCTACATCCATGTAGAAACTAGATTAACTACCCCCCTTACGCTTCCCTAATTTTATGACTGTGTCAGCCATGCATTAGCAATCCTGCTTGTGCTTATGGCTTTGAAATTAACTGTAATGGTCATCTTTATTTTCAGGCAATTAGCTCTGTACTATTTTCCGTCTTGTCGTCATATGTGCTAACATATGATAAGAGGTGACCATATTTATGTTTAAAAACATATGCACCATTAATAAGATATGACCAAAGTATAAAACGCTACATAAGCGTAAATACTTATAATTCGTGACTTATATCTCGAGGGGATTTCCCCATTTATTATCAAATCATTTTCATTCTCATCTTATCGCGTTTCAGCTTCGGCTTTCCCCACTGTACACCTGCAATGAGATGATAACGACAGATTTTTTGTTGCTGCTGGTGATGGAACTGATTGTCTCATATATATATATATATATATATATATATATATATATATATATATATATATATATATATATATATATATATATATATATATATATATATATATATATATATATAATATATATATATATATAAATATTACACATATATATATATATATATATATATATATATATATATATATATATATATATATATATATATATATCATATATATATATATATATATATATATATATATATATATATATATATATATATATATATATATATATATTATATATATATATATATATATATATATATATATATATATATATATATATATTATATATATATATATATATATATATATATATATATATGTTTTCACATATGTAATGTGCTTAATTGGTTATTGTATGACCCGAATGAGATTGGGATTTGAATTAAATGCGAAAATGAAGCCACGAGTGAGGTTGGGGAATCTGTAATATGAACATAGTGGCATTTAGATAGAATGCGTTCATTCCTAAATATAGCAGATATAAGCTATAAAGGTTGGATTCCTTTTAACCTTCTGTGGTGTGTATTTGGTAGCGCCTTGACTTAGTAATTACAAGTCCAAGGTTCGAGTCCCGGTCGGGGTAAGAAATGATTCATGTTTTCACATATGTAATGTGCTTATTTGGTTATTGTATGACCCGAATGAGATTGGGTTTGAATTAAATGCGAAAATGAAGCCACGAGTGAGGTTGGGGAATCTGTAATATTAACATAGTGGCATTCAGATAGAATGCATTCATTCCTAAGTATAGCAGATATAAGCTATATTGTTTGATTCCTTTTAACCTTCTGTGGTGTGTAGTTGGTAGCGCCTTGACTTAGTAATTATAAGTCCAAGGTTCGAGTACCGGTCAGGGTAATAAATGATTCATGTTTTCACATATGTAATGTGCTTATTTGGTTATTGTATGACCCGAATGAGATTGGGATTTGAATTAAATAAGAAAATGAAGCCACGAGTGAGGTTGGGGAATCTGTAATATTAACATAGTGGCATTCAGATAGAATGCATTCATTCCTAAGTATAGCAGATATAAGCTATATTGTTGGATTCCTTTTACCCTTCTGTGGTGTGTAGTTGGTAGTGACTTGACTTAGTAATTATAAGTCCAAGGTTCGAGTAGAACCTGGGGTAAAATGGAAATCGACTTTGAAGAATTTCTTCAAGAAACTAATGCTTTGAACACTTTAGAATACGAATTTATCAATGACCATGTCTGGTGGAAAAGAATTTCTCCAGTTTTTTTCAGGAAATCCACCAGAACCTATGTATAGTAAATAATGTAAAATCTCCAAAACCTCCTCATCATTATTAAATTATAACTGAACAAAGTCATATTGGGCCAGTAAAATTATATCTAACAAAAACTAAGCACGAGTGTTTGCCCCTCTCTATTCATCTCTTACTTCCTTAAATTTCGTGCTTATCCCTCCAATCCTTCCCATCCTTTACCCCCCTCTCCCCAGTGATGACACCCTGAATAGGGCTAAGAGAGTTCACTCGATGCCGTCACTATTCTTCCCCCACCTATCCTATCCTATCCTAAGAAGAAGAAGAAGTAATTATAAGTCCAAGGTTCGAGTCCCGGTCGGGGTAAAAATTGATTCATGTTTTCAAGAATGTAATGTGCTTATTTGGTTATTGTATGACCCGAATGAGATTGGAATTTGAATTAAATGCGAAAATGAAGCCACGAGTGAGGTTGGGGAATTTGTAATATGAACATAGTGGCATTCATATAGAATGCATTCATTCCTAAGTATAGCAGATATAAGCTATAAAGGTTGGATTCCTTTTAGCCTTCTATGGTGTGTAGTTGGTAGCGCCTTGACTTAGTAATTATAAGTCCAAGGTTCGAGTCCCGGTCGGGGTAAAAAATGATTCATGTTTTCACTTATGTAATGTGGTTATATATATATATATATATTATATAATATATATATATATATACTATATATATATATATATATATATATATATATAATATATATATATATATATATATATATATATAATATATATATAATATATAATATATATATATATATATATATATATATATAAATATATATATATATATATATATATATATATAATATATATATATATATATATATATATATATATATATATATATATATATATATATATATACCTTACTGGCTGCAACTACCCCGTTTTTATCTGCTGGGTGGTTGTAGCTTCTGCATTGAGCTTGCTGTGAGCTACGGGCAGGTGTTGCTGGTAGGTTAAGCCAGCAGCACAGATGGGAGAACTCCGCCCCTGGTGAATTAACACCGTCCACTGTCCCTATACATCGCAGTAACCGCCTTGTAGTATCCTATCCTCTCCCCACCCAATCCTGCAAGCACGAAATCTAGCTAATATTTTTTTATTGCCCAATTAAAGTAATCATTATCAATCATAAAGATACATCTTGCGGTCATTTTTTACTTAAAATCTAGCATTAGTTTCTCACCAATAAGCATATAACTCAATCGTAAACCATAATATCAAAGATCTTGCTGCTTTTATTATGCTTCAATAATGGGTAGAGCTAGAATCAGGGACCGTGATCCCCATGGGGATCCTGCTAGGTGCAGAAATGATATATTCAAATGTCTTGCCTAAAGCAACATTGTTGTTTTTAAGATCATTAACATCCCAACTGGATTCATTCTTGTCCTTGCCAACGAGAACCTTGAGAAACTTAATTCACCTGAAGTTTCTGACATCTTCAACAATGAAAGATTTGATATAACTATGCCCCCTGAATTTAATGCCCAAAGAACTGTAGTAATCCTTGGCATTGACCAGTACATCACCTCCCATAGGGATGAAGAAATCATTGTAGAAATTGAAAAACATAATCAGGGAATTAAAGTAGAGTCAGTTATTAGAATCCCTAATAATAAATATCTCTTCAAGATACGCCTCCAAAACATCAGCATGGCTAACAAAATAAAATCTCAGGGACTCCTTCTTTTTAACATCAGGATAAACGAAAGTAACATTGAGGAGGAAATTTTCATCCAAATTAACTTTGCATGAAGTGCTATTATTTTGAGCACTCTACCAAAGAGTGCAAGAAAGAAACCACCATTTGCTCTGAATGTGCCCAAGAAGGACATAGGTGGAATGAGAATAAATGCACAACCAGAGTTAAGAAGTGCATTAACTGCTCAGGTGAGCACTCCACTCTAGCTGCAGGGTGTCCAGAAAGAAAGCAAAGGAAAAAGGACAAATTAGCAGAAATTAGGGAAGCTAAAAAAACGCCCAAACCTTCATTTGCTGAAATGATAGGTGCAGCTAAACCCCATAGCTCCTCAGATAGACAATTAAAACCTGAACTTAATTTCCCCATAAATGCTGAAAAAATGACCACTGTCATAATAAGTGCCATGGTATATGGCCAGATGATGGATTCCATCAACCCAGGGTCATTTGAGGCCAAAGTCAATGAAATATACGAACTTAATGGCATGCCAAGGATTACTCTTCCAAAAAGCATCCCCCAAAACTCTAACATAACTGTAACAAAAGAACCAGCAGCTGCTTCTGTGCTAGAAGCATCAGTAGTAGAGACAGAAGAAAAAATGGACGAAGATACTTCCTCTCAGCCCATAAAAACGCGTCCAAATCAGTCCCCACTAGGAGCAGTCTCCAAACGCACTACAACTGAAAAAAAAGAAAATGTCCAAATATAGCACAGATCAGCAAAAGTATGAAGAGTCAGCTATGAAACAGAAAGAGAGAATTGAACTTAGTAAGGACCTTAACTTTAAAATAGTATGAAAACTTGATGAACAATTACCCTCCAATATAAATGTAGAAGACATTAGAGATACTTTACTTAACACCAATAAACTTAAATATATTTACCATAATGGCAATTACAAACCTCATGAAGTCCACCTTTTCCTAGAACATAATAAAATCGATCTTACTGACATCAGAATTCAATACCTAGAAAGAAATCACTATAATTCATTTGACCAAGGACTATATAAGAGATCAGAGTCCTCCTCAAACTTAAATAATTAACTCACCCTTTATATTTTTACTACATTCAATATGGCTAATAATAATAATAATAATAAATTAACTATCATTCAGCATAATGTAATAGCTTGGACTAATATTAGAAGTAATGAATTATATAATGTTTATAGGGAATTTGACCCAGATATTATACTTCTCAATAGTACCTCTAGAACTAACAATAAAATAAAAAATTTTGGTTATAATATTTATTAAAGAAACTTTTTAAATGAAGCTCATGCAGGTATAGCAATTGCCATTAAACGTAATATTGTTCAAAAAATCATAGACGAATTCGATACTGATTTACTAGCACTAAGAATTGAAACCAAAAACGGCCCCATTATTATAGGAACTCCTTACTTACCACCCAGATGATTACAAATCCCATATGAAGACATTTTAAAACTAATTAGAAAAAACATCCCAGCATACCTAATTGGAGATCTTAATGCTAAACATCACATCCTAGGTCACAATACTTGTAATATTTGGTAACTTTCTAAATAATTTAATGACTAATAATCTAATTAAAATTCTAGGACCTGACTTCAGAACTATGACTCATGGATCTGAATCCTCCAAACCAGATATTATCATAAGTAACAAGAATCATTACTTAAATCACTCAATAGAAAAGGGACCCTTAACCACCTCTGACCATTTACCTTTAATAATTAAGCTCTCAACAGAACCATTAGCTATTAGAATTCCCCCTAGTAGAGATTTTAATAATGCTGACTGGGATAATTTTAAATCTTGCTTAGAAGATAAATTCACTCACGATATCACAAGTAATACCTCCATTAATAATATTTTTAATATAGAAAAACACTTAAAGCAATGGTATTCTTTAATTCAAAATTCAATAGATAATTATATACCTTTCAAAAAGTCAAAATCCTTACCCCACCCTAAACTAAATAATAAATGTAAAGAGCTCCAATATAGATATCAAATTTTATCAAATAACATTGGCAGAGGTGTCTGGGGTCCCCAAGCTCTAACTGAATTAAGAACTGTAAGAGAAGAACTACAAAAAGAACTAATAGCTTCATATAATAAAAACTGGGAAAATGTAATAATGAAACTTCAAAGTAATTTTAAAGATCCCAAAAACTTCTGGAATAACATCAAGAAATTAATGGGTAACAGTAAAGAAATAACGCCGTATCTAATAGACAATAATAATAATAATAATAAAAAACTTTTCACCAGTAAAGAAAAAGAAGAAAAATTCAGAAAGACCTGGGAAACTATATTTAATATTAGTGCTGAAGAAAATCAAAACTATGATTTAGCTCATGAAAGAACTGTATGTAACTTTTTGAAAGAAAACGTAAATTTAATTACTCCCTTATTTAACGTAGACTTAAATAGATTAACTCCAGGCGATGATCTAATATCTCCTATTACTATTGCTGACATCAAAGATATTATAAAAAGTATGAAAAATAAAGCCCCTGGACATTCAGGCATTAATAAACTAATACTATCCCGCTTGCCTAATATAGCTATTCACGAATTATTAGATATTTTTAACTCTTGTTTATCCATAGGTTATTTCCCAACAAAATTTAAATTGTCAATAATGATTTTTATACCTAAACCTGGAAAAAGCACCACCTCAGCTAATAATTATCGTCCTATATCTCTCTTGGAAGTCCCAGGGAAAATATTTGAAAAAATACTACATTCTAGAGTCTATAATTATTTAGAAATAAATTATTGTTTTCCCCCTAACCAGCACGGGTTTAGAAGAGGTAGAGGTACTCATACTGCACTAACATACTTATATGAAAAAACAGCCATCTCGCAAAAGTTCAGGCAAAAGTGCAATGTCTTGAGCAGGGATGTTTCCTCTGCTTTTGACAAAGTATGGAGAGATGGACTCAGATATAAAATCATAGAACTCCAGTTACCCCCACTAATAACTAAAATTTTATCAGATTTCATATCTAATAGAAAGTCAATTATCAAAATTAATGAACATTTAGGTACCCAATTGGAACTTAGAGCAGGTGTCCCCCCAAGGATCAAACCTGAGTCCACTTCTCTATGCTATATTCACGAGAGATATACTCAAACCAGGTTTAGGTTGTTCAACTATTATATTTGCAGATGACATCACTCAAGTAATTCCTGATTATAATAAATGATTTCTAGCATTTAAAACTCAGAGGGAAATACTTAGAATAAATGAATACGAGAAAAAATGGAAAATTAAAACTAATATTGACAAATTCCAACTTTTATCTATTTCTGCTCTTAAGCCATTAGATGTAATAATTAATAACAATAGAATAAATTTCTCCAACAGTCTGAAAAGCTTGGGCTTCACAATTAACAGAACAGGAATGAAACCTCATATAAATAATAAAATAATTCAAAGTAAACTTGCTTCCACAAAGCTACGAAGATTTAACCTGCTCAAAACTAAAACTAGAGTCACCCTATATAAAACTTTAGTAAGACCTGTCTTAATATACCCCCCAATTCCAACTTGCATCTTATCAAAACGTAACCTTTTAAGTCTCCAAGCTATCCAGAATTTAAATTTAAGAAGAATTCTCTCTGAAACTCCACCATACATAGAGAGAATGGAAGAAATTCATAAGAACCTCAAAGTCGAACCAATTAATACTTATATTTTTAAATTAGCATCCAGAACCTGGGGTAAAATGGAAATCGACTTTGAAGAATTTCTTCAAGAAACTAATGCTTTGAACACTTTAGAATACGAATTTATCAATGACCATGTCTGGTGGAAAAGAATTTCTCCAGTTTTTTCAGGAAATCCACCAGAACCTATGTATAGTAAATAATGTACAATCTCCAAAACCTCATCATCATTATTAAATTATAACTGAACAAAGTCATATTGGGCCAGTAAAATTATATCTAACAAAAATTTAGCACGAGGGTTTGCCCCTCTCTATTCGTCTCTTATTTCCTTAAATTTCGTGCTTATCCCTCCAATCCTTCCCATCCTTTACCCGCCTCTCCCCAGTGATGACACACTGAATAGGGCTAAGAGAGTTCACTCGATGCCGTCACTATTCTTCCCCCACCTATCCTATCCTATCCTAAGAAGAAGATGAAGTAATTATAAGTCCAAGGTTCGAGTCCCGGTCGGGGTAAAAATTGATTCATGTTTTCACGAATGTAATGTGCTTATTTGGTTATTGTATGACCCGAATGAGATTGGAATTTGAATTAAATGCGAAAATGAAGCCACGAGTGAGGTTGGGGAATTTGTAATATGAACATAGTGGCATTCATATAGAATGGGTTCATTCCTACGTATAGCAGATATAAGCTATAAAGGTTGGATTCCTTTTAACCTTCTATGGTGTGTAGTTGGTAGCGCCTTGACTTAGTAATTGTAAGTCCAAGGTTCGAGTCCCAGTCGGGGTAAAAAATGATTCATGTTTTCACTTATGTAATGTGCTTTTATATATATATATATATATATATATATATATATATATATATATATATATATATATATATATATATATATATATATATATATATATATATATATATATATACTACTACTATATATATATATATATATATATATATATACTACTATATATATATATATATATATATATATATATATATATATATATATATATATATATATATATATATATATATATATATATATATATATATATATATATATATATATATATATATATATATATATATATATATATATATATATATATATATGTATATGAATCATTTTTTTACCAAGGCCGGGACTCGAACCTTGGACTTATAATTACTAAGCCAAGGCGCTGCCAACTATACACCATAGAAGGTTAAAAGGAATCCAACCTATATAGCTTATATCTGCTATACTTAGGAATGAAAGCGTTCTATATGAATGCCACTATGTTCATATTACAGATACCAAAACCCCACCTGTGGCTTCATTTTCGCATTTAATTTAAATCCCAATCTCATTCGAGTCAAAAAATAATCAAATAAGCACATTACATATGTGAAAACATGAATCATTTTTTACCCCGACCGGGACTCGAACCTTGGACTTATAATTACTAAGTTAAGGAGCTACCAACTACACACCACAGAAGGTTAAAAGGAATTCAACCTTTATAGCTTATATCTGCTATACTTAGGAATCAACGCACACATCTGAATGCCACTATTTTCATATTACAGATTCCCCAACCTCGCTCGTGGCTTCATTTTCGAATTTAATTCAAATCCCAATCTCATTCGGGTCATAAAATTACTAAATAAGCGCATTACATATGTGAAAACATGAATAACTTTTTACCTTGACCGGGACTCGAATATCGGATTTATAATTACTAAGTCAAGGCGCTACCAACTACACACCAAAGAAGGTTAAAAGGAATCCAACCTTTATAGCTTATAGCTGCTATACTTAGTAATAAACGCATTCTATCTGAATGCCACTATGTTCATATTACAGATTCCCCAATCTCACCTGTGGCTTCATTTTAGCATTTAATTCAAATCTCAATCTCATTCGGGTCATACAAAAACCAAGTAAGCTCATTACATATGTGAAAACATGAATCATTTATTACCCTGACCGGGACTCGAACCTAAGACTTATAATTACTAAGTCAAGGCTCTACCAATTACACACCACAGAAGATTAAAAGGAATCCAACTCTTATAGCTTATATCTGCTATACTTAGGAATGAACGCATCCTATCTGAATGCCGCTATGTTCATATTACAGATTTCCCAACCTCACTCGTGGCTTCATTTTCGCATTTAATTGAAATCCCAAATTCATTCGGGTCATACAACAACCAAATAAGCACATTACATATGTGAACACATGAATAATTTTTTACCCCGACCGGGACTCGAACCTTGGACTTATAATTACTAAGTCAAGGCGCTACCAACTAAAACCACAGAAGGTTAAAAGGAATCCAACCGTTATAGCATATATCTGCTATACTTAGGAATGAATGCATTCTATCTGAATGCCACTATGTTCATATTACAGATTCCACAACCTCACTCGTGGCTTCATTTTTGCATTTAATTCAATTCCCAATCTCATTCGGGCAAGAAATAACAAATTAAGCACATTACATATGTGAAATATGAATTATTATTTACCCCGACCGGGACTCGAACCTACGACTTATGATTCCTAAGTCAAGGCGCAATTAATTTTGGATTAATTTTAACCTTCTGTGGTGTAATGGTAGGGCCTTGACTTAGTAATCATAAGTCCTAGGTTCGAGTCCCGGTCGGTATAAAAAATGATTCAAGTTTCACATATGTAATGTACTTATTTGGTTATTTCATGGCCCGAACGAGATTGGGAATTGAATTAAATGCTAAAATGAAGCCACAAGTGAGGTTGGGGAATCTGTAATATGAACATAGTGGTATTCAGATAGAATGCGTTCATTCCTAAGTATAGCAGATATAAGCTATAATGTTGGATTCCTTTTAACCTTCTGTGGTGTAGTGGTAGCGCCTTGACTTATTAATCATAAGTCCTAGGTTCGAGTCCCGGTCGGGGTAAAAAATGATTCATGTTTCACATATGTAATGTGATAATTTGGTTATTTCATGGCCCGAATGAGATTAGGAATTGAATCAAATGCTAAAATGAAGCCATGAGTGAGGTTGGGGAATCTGTAATATGAACATAGTGGCATTCAGATAGAATGCATTCATTCTTAATTATAGCAGATATAGGCTACAAGGTTGGATTCCTTTTAACCTTCTGTGGTGTAGTGGTAGCGCCTTGACTTAGTAATCATAAGTCCTAGGTTCGAGTCCCGGTCAGGGTAAAAAATGATTCATGTTTCACATATGTAATGTGCTTATTTGGTTATTTCATGGCCCGAATGAGATTGGGAATTGAATTAAATGCTAAAATGAAGCCAAGAGTGAGGTTGGGGAATCTTTAATATGAACATATTGGCATTCAGATAGAATGCGTTCATTCCTAAGTATAGCAGATATAAGCTATAAGGTTGGATTCCTTTTAGCCTTCTGTGGTGTAGTGGTAGCGCCTTGACTTAGTAATCATAAGTCCTAGGTTCGAGTCCCGGGCGAGGTAAAAAAGGATTCATGTTTCACATATGTAATGTGCTTGTTTGGTTATTTCATGGCCCGAATGAGATTGGGAATTGAATTAAATGCTAAAATGAAGCCACGATTGAGGTTGGGGAATCTGTAATATGAACATATTGGCATTCAGATAGAATGCGTTCATTCCTAAGTATAGCAGATATAAATTATAAGGTTGGATTCCTTTTAACCTTCTGTGGTGTAGTGGTAGTGCCTTGACTTAGTAATCATAAGTCCTAGGTTGGAGTCCCGTTTGGGGTAAAAAATAATTCATGTTTCACATATGTAATGTACTTATTTGGTTATTTCATGGCCCGAATGAGATTGGGAATTAAATTAAATGCTAAAATAAAGCTACGAGTGAGGTTGGGTAATCTGTAATATGACCATAGTGGCATTCAGATAAAATGCGTTCATTACTCAATATAGCAGATATAAGCTATAAGGTTGGATTAATTTTAACCTTTTGTGGTGTAAAGGTAGTGCCTTGACTTAGTAATCATAAGTCCTAGGTTCGAGACCCGGCCGGGGTAAAAAATGATTCATGTTTCACATATGTAATGTGCTTATTTGCTTATTTCATGGCCCGAATGAGATTGGGAATTGAATTAAATGCTAAAATGAAGCAACGAGTGGCATTCAGATAGAATGCGTTCATTCCTAAGTATAGCAGATATAAGCTATAAGGTTGGATTCTTTTTAACCTTCTGTGGTGTGTAGTTGGTAGCGCCTTGACTTAGTAATTATAAGTCCTAGGTTCGAGTCCCGGTCTGGGTAAAAAATTATTCATGTTTTCACATATGCAATGTGCTTGCTTGGTTATTGTAAGACCCGAATGAGATTGGGAATTGAATTAAATGCTAAAATGAAGCAACGAGTGGGGTTGGGGAATCTGTAAAATGAACATAGTGGCATTCAGATAGAATGCGTTCATTCCTAAGTATAGCAGATATAAGCTATAAGGTTGGATTCCTTTTAACCTTCTGTGGTGTGTAGTTGGTAGCGCCTTGACCTAGTAATTATAAGACCTAGGTTCGAGTCCCAGTCTGGGTAAAGAATGATTCATGTTTTCACATATGTAATGTGCTTGCTTGGTTATTGTAAGACCCGAATGAGATTGGGAATTAAATTAAATGCTAAAATGAAGCCACGAGTGGGGTTGGGGAATCTGTAAAATGAACATAGTGGCATTCAGATAGAATGCGTTCATTCCTAAATATAGCAGATATAAGCTATAAGGTTGGATTCCTTTTAACCTTCTGTGGTGCATAGTTGGTAGCGCCTTGACTTAGTATTTATAAGTCCTAGGTTCGAGTCCCGGTCTGGGTAAAAAATGATTCATGTTTTCACATATGTAATGTGCTTGCTTGGTTATATATATATATATATATATATATATATATATATATATATATATATATATATATATATATATATATATATATATATATATATATATATATATATATATTATATATATATATATATATATATATATATATATATATATATATATATATATATATATATATATATATATATATATATATATATATATATATATATATATATATATATATATATATATATATAGATATATATATATATGTATATATATATATATATATATATATATATATATATATATATATATATATATATATATATATATATATATATATATATATATATATATATATATATATATATATAT
The DNA here is from genome assembly GCA_037179515.1 of Halocaridina rubra. Lineage (NCBI taxonomy): Eukaryota > Metazoa > Arthropoda > Malacostraca > Decapoda > Atyidae > Halocaridina > Halocaridina rubra. The sequence goes on from JAXCGZ010000347.1 coordinate 70,468, forward strand.
ATATATATATATATATATATATATATATATATATATATATATATATATATATATATATATATATATATATATATATATATATATATATATATATATATATATATATATATATATATATATATATATATATATATATATATATATATATATATATATATATATATATATATATATATATATATATATATATATATATGTGTGTGTGTGTGTGTGTGTGTTTGTGTGTGTTTGATTACCTAATTGTGAATACCTAATTGTGTTTACAGGAAAGAGCCCAAAGCTCGTATCTTCCCGTCTCCTGATCGCTTCCATTTTTTACTTAGTGATACTTATCATACCTGTCCTTAAAACTATGGATTGAGATAGCATTAACTACCTCCTCGCTTAGCCAATTCCAATTATCAACTACTCTTACACTGAAAAAGTATTTCCTTACATCCTGCAAAGAAGTTTTCTTACGAAGCTTCAAACTATGACCTCTAGTTCTAGAGCCAGCCATATCAAAATATCGATCCCTATCCACTCTAGCATAACCATGAAGGAATTTAAAGACTGTCACCATATCCCCCCTCACTCTTCTAGCTTCGAGTGATGGTAAGTCTTATTCCCTCAGCCTCTCATCATAACTGAGATTGCGTATTTCTGGCACCAGTTTCGTGGCATGTCTTTGAACTTTTTCAAGCTTAGCTATGTGCTTTTTCAAGTGCGGATTCCAAAAGGGGGCTGCATATTCGAGTTTTGGCCTCACATTGGTTACATAACTATTTCTGAACATTTCCTTGTCCATGTGCCTGAAGGCTACACTTACATTTGATAAGAATGCATATGCTGCCCTTACTATGCCATTTATATGTATTTCTGGAGACAAATCTGCCAGTATGTTTACTCCTAGATCTCTCTCATTTTCTGGTTCTTGAAGTTGTACTCCAGCCACCGAGTAGTCAAGCTTGGGCCTTCTTGCACTTGTACCCAATCTCATTTCCTTACATTTTGAAGTATTGAATTTCATTAGCCACTTTTCTGACCACTCATGCAGATTATTTAGATCCTCCTGAAGTTCTCTACCATTGTTCTCGTTTTTTACTTTCTTCACAATCTTTGCATCATCTGCAAACATATTCATGAATGAATTTACAGACTCTGGTAGGTCATTTACATATACAAGGAACAAAAGTGGCCCTAAAACTGAACTCTGTTGAACTCCACTACTAACTCATCTCCATTCAGACACTGAGTGTCTTACTCTAACCCTCTGTTCCCTTCCTTCTAAGTAAGTTTTTATCCATTCCAAAACATTTCCACCTATTCTAGCCATTGATTGCAGCTTCCTAATAAGTCTCCCATGTGGAACAGTGTCAAACGCTTTCTGGAAGTCTAGGAATATGCAATCTGCCCAGCCCTCTCTTTCCTGCAAGATTTGGCTTACCTCATCATAAAATTCTAATAAGTTTGTTACTGTTGATCTACCTTCTCTGAAGCCATGTTGCCTCACTGACAAAAAGTTAAAGGATTCCAAGTGAAGAGAGATATGTTTCCTTAGTAGTTTCTCCATAACTTTGCAAACTATGCTGGTCAAGGAAACTAGTCTATAGTTCAGAGCCGTATCCCTCCTTCCCTTTTTGAAGATAGGTATCACATTTGCTTGTTTCCAGCATCTTGGAATCTCCCCCGACTCCAGTGACTCCTTAAATATGATACTTAGTGCCACTGATATTGTGTTTGCGCATTTTTTAAGCACATGAGGGGATATGTCATCAGGACCTGTAGCTTTATGAACATCTAAATCCATCAGCGCTTTGCATACCTCTGTGGCTGTAAGGTTGATGTTCTCTAATACCGGCCCTTGAGCTTCTATAACTGCAATCTGAGGGGGGGGGGGTATTTTCTACTGTAAATACTGACTGAAACTCCTTGTTCAATTCTTTGCAGATCTCTTCATCCATCTCAGGGATGCTTCCATCCGCTCTCTTTAGCCTTAAAGCCTGTTGTTTTACCTTCAGTTTTCCTCTGATAAAGTTGTGGAAAAGCTTGGG